>JAZKJV010008394.1:0-150380 GCA_037367405.1 Ottelia alismoides
TTCTAAAATGCCTAAAAATTAGCAAAAATAACCAAAAAATCAAAACAGAAAGAAAATATAAAAACACAAAATATTTTATTTTTCAAAATTTGACTATTTATATCTATATTTATAATTGTAATTTATTTGTTCTTCATTTGTGTTCTTTGATGAAAGTTTTATCAAACATTATAAAAATCCAAATATAGATCAAGACTGAATCAAAGAAGCTAACTGAGTCCGAGTGTCTTTATGAGTCTGTACAGAATTCGCTTATGGAGTAGCTCTATTTCATTTCCCTATTTTCTTATTTATTAAAAATCCAAAACAATAGTTTAGTGTGTAACTAATTTTCTTATATTTTATCATATTTTATTCTAGATTTTTAACCTTTTTTTAAACACCAAAAATTACAAAACCCCCAAAATTACACCTAGAGGCCACCAAAATACCATTGGATATAGTTGACCTCTTTTCCTCTCTGTCCCTTCATGAAAGTTGTCGATCTCGTCGAGACGAACAACTTTTGTGAAGGAAATTTTTCGATATGAGGTATCTTTCTATTTCTTTTCTATTTTGCTTTTCTCTTTAAATTTTGCATTTTTTTGAGGTGACAAGTGTAGACCCTGCACGTGCCTCGTGGCACTCCACGCTCTCACCCCCTCTCCTTATCTCTCTCCTCCCCTGGTCACGTGACCCCTTTCTTCTTCCTCTTTGGCTATTACTCATATGTGTAACTCCTCCCTTCACCTCTTGCATGCAACAGTTGCGCCTCTCACTAGCCATTATGACCACCATCATTCCTCCGCCCCCAGCCACTCCTCTTGTAAATCTCCTTATTCCCCCTCCAACCCAACCATCCTCCTTCATTGCGAGCTAGAAACTCGATGGTGACAGTACCCATGACTCTTGGGCGAAGACCTACACAGAGGCACGATCCAAGGTGATTTATCCCCGTGTTGCTGCTCAATCCCTGACCAACGAAGCTTCGAGTAACACCATCATTCCTATATAGGCGACAACCGAGGTAGAAGGCATGTCCTTCCTCCACTCCCTGGAGATTCCCTCCCCCTATCATCATTACATCAATGCCTCGCAGCATGATCCCAAACTACTCCCCGTTCCCTTCCACCTAATCGACATCACCATCTCGTCACTCTCCACCTTCATCGTTCTACCGACCATACTCGACCGCCCGCCATCACCCCCGAGCTCCTCTCCTTCAATGCCCTCCTATGCACATCATAACGCTAACCGTGCAACCACCCTTCCAACCACAACCTCATGCATTGGCTACCCCTCCATGTGCATCATCCATCTCCATCTCCCATCGATGTCCTCATTGCGTCATCCTGCTACCCGAGCCCCTCCGCCCTCGACCGCTTTGCTCGCCTCCACCGTCGTCTGCCCCTACTCCAGCACCGCCTTCACGTAGGTGACTCCCCTTCACGTAGAGCCACACGTGCCATCTCTAGCTTTATCCATTGATCTCCCCCGGTCGTGTGTCGACCGGAGGAGATCCAGTCCAGCTCTGCGACTCTACCCAATGCCCCAGTCGTAGAGCCCCCCCCCCACCACGGCTAGCCCTCCACTGTTGATCCTTTCCACCATCGACCACCACTATTAAATCGAGTCCAGACCCTGATCTAATGGCCCACGTCACGCCATGTGAGCCTCAACCCAGCCTCGAGGCTCAGGCCCTCCGAAGCTCAGTATACATGCCACGACGGCTCGGGCATCCCAACCGTAGGCCCGTGCCCTGAGCCTCACTGCGCACAAGAGCAGCATGTGTATGCAGAGAAAATTGCACCCACACCCTCGCCTTCCTCCAAAATTGCAAGAAGCCCCTAGTTAACGCCATTGTCATGTGTCTTGCATGTGACATTGTATAATTTGCTTACATGCCCTTGTTATTTCAGATAATTGTAGTTACACCCCCACCGTGGCTATTTCCCATAAAGACCCTTGTGACCTTTGCATAATCATAGATAAGTCCCTCCAGGGGCACTTTTGATATAGGAACTCCTATTTTTATTTCATTTTAGTCCCTAGATTTGTATTTGAGCGTAACATTGTCATTTAAACTCTTATTTTTACACATAATATGTCGATTTGAAGTTATTTTTGTGCTCTATCATACTATATCTTTATCGACTAATCTTAAGACTATTATTGTTATTTATTATTCGAGGATTGATTTGATCTATGCAGGCTACTTCTTGACATATTTGTGCTATTTTATAATGAGAAATTTTCGACTTTATCTGCAGGGATTTGTTTGAAGATAGTTTAAGCATGATCTGCTGATTGAATATCTGTAGAATCATTTTATCACAGGGGATAATTGAGGAGAAAATTAAGCTCCATATTTTTAATGATATTGTGAATTTTGGCTCTTAAATTGAATTTAAGAGATATCTTTATTGAGATCACGTAATCATTATTGTAATAGATCTGCGATTATCAAATAGTTTTGGAGATTCTTGATTTTATAGTTATAGTTCAAGGAATTTGATCTTTTTGTAGGGACTATATAGAGGATACTTGAATAGTTTATTCCCTGACTTCCTTATGGTTTAAAAATCATTTATTTGTGGAATAATGTTGTAGGGAATAAGCTTGAGATCTAAATTGATTCGTTATGTTCACATGCAAGCTTGAGATCTAACTTATAAATATTTCTTGGACTCATCTCAGATTTGTGAATTAATTGGTAGTTTATTAATCATCTTTTTATTTGGATTAAAAAACATAATTCGCAAACCCAGTGCTTCATTCTCTCCTTTTATTTTTTTGCATCTTCAACATTGCATTGCATTTTAATTTCCAGACACAGAAATTAAATTCTTAGATAATTATTTAATTTAATTTAAAACTACACAACTAAATATCATTGTTCCCTGTGTTCAACCTTCGTAGACTTCCCAAGTTAAAAATACTCCACAACATTCAAAGACTGTGGTTTTTGCTGAATCATATTTCACCTTCTATATTATAATTTAAGATAATTAAAGAGGCAATTCACATTCATTAGGTTTCTTCTAGTAATGCTAAGAGTGGAGGAACTTTGGTATGGTGGATGGAGACCCGATGCGTGGAGAGGGAAGTGTGGTGTTTGGGTCACACCAGCGATGATTGGCTTTGTTGCACCTAATGATGTGGGATCCGATAGAGGTTCAGAAGGATGCAATGTGGTTTCCACTTGGAGGTGTGAATGGTGTTGTTAATGCAGGTCACGTGCAACTACTTCGGTGCTTCTGGAAGTGTTACACGACACAGTGTAGGATGGTAGACACACACATGGGGAATGAGGTACGAGGAGGAGACCCTGTTGCTCCTGGTGGATGGCTCCGAGGAGCTCAGAGCGATGGAGGAGCTTGATGAGCCAGAGGAGCTCGGCGAGGAAGAGGTGTGATCTTTAGATCCCCGGCCACAGTGTGTAGCCGGAGAGTCATCAAGTGTGTGGGGTAGAATGAGAAATGACAAGGAATTAAGAATGAAGGTGGATCAACGATCGGATTTAAGTCACAATCGATGAGAAGAGACGGATTGAAAGGGAATAACAGATAAAGCAAAGCATGAAGAATAAGGAAGAACGGCGAAGGAAATAGAGGAAGGAAGAATGGGGTTACCAATGGGGTGAACGGGTGTAATCGCCTGATGATCAGAGAAAAGATGGTCCTTTCCAGGTCTTCTCCTCGAGGTCTGGCGAGAGGTCTGAGGCTATGCAGTCGTGCAGGTTCACCTAGGGAAGAGCCTGAAGGTTTTTGGTCATTCTCTAACCACTAGTGAAGGTGGTGATCTTATTATACAGCGGAGGAGCTGCGACAATGCTTGGAAGAGACTTGGATCTCGTTGGCAAAGCATGATATCGTCGCTCGATGGGGATCTCTCTCTCATCGTTGCTGAGGGGGAGGTAGAGCTCCATGTGTTTGATCACGGTAATGGCAGATGATTAGTTGGGCATAGCTCGATTTTTATGGGTACGCGGTTAGGGCTCAATGAAGAAGATGATGAGGTGGTCGATGTGGAGGAGTAAGAGTGGTAGAGAGAGTCTTGCGTAGGGGGGCGGTTGATGGAGAGGAGAAGGCAGAGGTGAGGAGGAAGGGAAGAGTTGTGGCTTTCATTGGACACAAGAATTGGGTAGAGGAGATGAAGTTTCCTCCATCTGATCGATGGTTGGTCGGAGGGCCTAGGTGATGCCATATGGCAAGAAGAGAGAATAAAAGAAAAAATAAATAAAACTAAAAAGGGGGTGGGATGATCTAGGTCATTGGACGAATACCGCTTTACTCAACGATCCATAAAAGAAGAGGTAAAGGGAAGTTAAGTGGGGGACACGTGGCGGCTCCAGGAGCGACCATATGTCCACCACACAAAAATAAAAACAAAAGTCGATGATAAATAAATAAAAAAATAGCCAGTGATGTCAAATCAAAAAGTATCCTTCATAAAAGTTGTTCAACTTGACGAGATCAACAAATTTCATGACGGAAGCAAAATGAAAAGAAATCATTTGTATAAAATGTATTTTTGGTAGTACTCTATAGATATAAAACAACTGTATTTTTTATTTTGGATTTTCTTTCATTTTCATGAATAAGGTAAAAAATCAAAATCAAATATAATGTAATATAAATATTTACACCTTACTCTAATTTTTAGTATTTTTAATAAATAAGAAAATAAAGATATAAAAAAGGGATACATATGCACACTATATATAAAGACTCAAATCAATTAATTTACTTGGATTTTTCCTTCAACATTTTTTTTGTATTTTTTATATATTTTACTAAAACATAAATCAAAGAAAATACAAAAAAAATACATCAAAAAAGATTTATTTTTTACATAAAATAATAGGGTCGAATCGATCAATATATACTGTATACAATGAGGTCCCAAAATCCAAGTTCCACATATGAACTCCGACTCTTTTAAGTTTGGTCTTGTTTTGTAGATAATCAAATGTATATTTATTCAAAAGTGAGTAGGGGTCTATAGGATATTGTATGAGAGAGATATTCATATTTATAGTTTTTTGGTCCCAAAACTAGGGTTTGAGTTTTATTGGGCAAAGTACAAGTTAGTATTTTTTGGTATTTTTCTTTTATTAATGCTAGTAACATATGCACAATAAAGTTGATTTTATTTTATTTTGAGTTATGCAATAATGTACAAGGTTTTAAGGCTTCTTTCTTAATGCAATTATGCATGCTAAAATATGGATCTTATTTACATATGTATGAATAATAATAATGCAATATAGATGAATAAATGCAATAAATTACCTGGGGACAGAGCTTTATTTTCAACTTTTAGAGAGATGAATCACATATTCATCAGTAGTGCTAGAGCCCATATTAATTCTCTATTCAAGAGTTGTATTTAGAATGAGGCAATCATCTTAGAAATTAAGAGTCAGAGTCTAAACATTACCATGCAGAAATCGTAGTTTTAAGTCCAAGATCTGAAGCTTCTAAATCCTACTTCTTGGTGAAGTTCCCTTAAAAATTAAGTGGATTAAGGCCAAGTCAAACCCAGATTCTGCTCAAAACTCTATTCAGAACCCAATGAATTTTCACCAGTGCATATACATGATATGTTATATGAAATGCAGATGCATGCGATGCAATTTTTAATGAATTTTTCAATTTTTTGTGTTTTTATATTTTTATATTTATTGTGGTTTTTTGCATTTTATATTTTTTATTTTTTTAATATTACAAGAATTTTACATATTTTACAAGGATTATACTTATTTACAAATATTTTACAAATTGTACATATTTTACAAGTTTTACAAGAGTTGCCTAATATACCCTCATAATGAAAGTATTATATATAGAAATTATGATACAATATATCCCAATGAAATACAAAGCATGTATGCAAATGCAACTCGCCTCCCCTATACTTAATGTATGCTATGTATAAAGGGGTGCAAATGAAGAAATGAGTAGGTTAGAAGTTCCCCCCACCCATGCTTAGGCTATGGTCAGCCTAAGTATAGAAGAGAGTAAAAATAGGGAAATCAAGGGCAAGAAGAGAGATGATGAGTATACATTAGGAAGGCATATATCCCCCATACACGTAGGCCATTGCCTAGGTATAGGAGAAGTACAATGGAATCGATGGGATAAAAAAGAATGTACAGAAGATCAAGGAGATTTTTCAAAAACCTTCTTATGGGAGAGAGGCAAGAGGGAATATGGATATTAACAATGTAAAGAAGAAGGAGATTATCAACCATCATTAGAGTAATCCTAAGAAGAATAGTAGTGTTCGATGAAGGTTCTCCAACTATTTTTTTCTTTAATCGATCGCTCAAACTATGCTCACTCACATGGGTATCCAACTCGACCTCAAATGATGAATACTCTCATGAAGAGGTGTTCGAGTGGTCATAACTAATTATTCTAGGAAGTCTACTGAAATATGGAGAGGAATCCTCATAAGATCCACGTCTATAGTGAAATACTAAGCCAGTTTGCTAGAGCATGAAGCAAGGTGTGGAGGAAGTTCAGAGTACTTCTCCTCTCCACTAGCAATCTGACTAGAGGATGTGACTTCTTCTTGGTGTTCCGATTTAGAGGGTGGTCCACTAGTTTGGTCATTCAGCTTTTGTAGTGATGGCTTAATTGTCATGTCACAATAATGATCAAGGATATCCAAAATGACTGTGGTGAAGGAGCAAGCTATGAGTGGTGTCACCTTAGTCTCTGTGGTGATAAATGAGATCTCCATAAGGGGGTATGGAAATTTTGATTTGTAATGATGTATTCCCCTTTTGACTATGAAGACTTCATGGTGATGTCAGCTTTGGTCGTTCAATAGTCGGCTTATTAGATGTCTCTCCTAGGGTCAAGTTTTGATTCGATGGTTCATTGGGAGAGGTTTGACCACGTGAATTGTTTGCTTCGGTAGTCTCCTCTTGGTCATGTATGTTGGTAGCATGTTCGGTTATCGCAGAGTGGGTGTTTCCACAAGAATTTGGTCACTTTGGTCCAAGTACAGAAATTTTATATCTCGAATCTCATAATTGATAGTTGCTCTAGTAGAGGCTAAGAACATCTATCTCAAAATGATCAGAGACTCAGTCATCATTCCTTGGTGCTCAATGTCTAGGATAATAAAGTCCACTCTATTTTTGACATATTGGAAGTTCACGATGACAAAAACAATTCCTCTTGATCTTTTAGTGGATAGATCAGGCAGTTGAATGCTTACTCTAGTTTTTTTTAGCGGTCTGAGTTTGAGTTGATCAAACACGAACTTTGGGATTATGTTTATTGTAGAGTCGCCAACTATCCAAACATGAGTAAATTAGGTATCCTCAATTTCATAATTAACCTTTGCCAACTGCTTAACTTTACAGCTTTTGATCTTTTAAGTCATCACCAATTATATGGCCATAGTAATTAAATAAAATTTGGCTCTTTATCATTTCGTACCCATCTTCTTAGGTGATAATCTGCTCCTCGCAAATTGTTAAAGATCGGGCACACACTTTATGGCTTTGATTAGTGGAAGCTCCAAGATCAGTCTTTTGTAAAATGCTTCCATTTCGATGTCGTCCATTTTTTATTTTTCTATTATTTTGGTTTTTTAGTAGAGTAAGTGAAATAATTACTGGATTGGTTAGTGGTCTCAAGTTCCTGTGGTGTCTGTATCTGAGTGTCTTGCACGTGATGTCTCTTAAGTTCACACTCCACTTTCCTCATTCCTTCTTGGTTGTCGATCATTTCCTTAACCATCTGGATGACATTATCAATTCGATCGGTTATAGTATCGAATCTTTGATTAATATGATCAATGTCATCCTTGTTTGAGTCTTGACTTTAAGAAGAATAACCGTACCCATTGATGAACGCGGAGATCGACGGTCTTAAGTTCCACACAAGGCGGGAACTCAGTCGGTGTGATGACCAATCAAAATCCGCGGTTCAATCAACAATTAACCCACACTAAAGATCAATAAATTAGAAATAATGTGGAGTTAAAATTTATTTTTAACTCTGCACAAATGGTGTATAGTGACAAGTATGCAGAGAGTTCGAACACAGGGAGCAAGCAGGGTAATTTGCAAAAATGTAAGCACAAGTGTGTGTGTAAAGTGTCTACACTAAGCAAGCGAGCAACTACAATTTTTGTGGGTTTTTAATTTTTAATTTTTTTTATTTTAATTTTTTTAGTTTTGTATTTTGATTTTTAATTTTCTGATTTTTATAATTTTATATTTTATATTTTTCTTTTTCTTTTTCAATATTGGAAAGTAAAGACAATATAATAGAAGGCAAGCTAAAATATTTATAAAACTAATTAAAAATTACCAAAAATTCAGAAACAACTTGTTTTTAGTCTTTTTAGGGTTTTTTACTGTTTTTGTGATTTTTGGAAGATTTTCAAGGTGTTTTTGGTATTTTTTAAATACTGAAATAAAGCAAAACAGTGCAAATAAGGCTGGCTGTGGATAAAATGAGATTTAAAAATGGCAACCAGTAGCTCAAAATTTTCACACTATTTTTCAAATAAAAAGGACAAAATAAGGAACAAACAGAAACTGAGTTTTTGATTTTTGGAGTTTTCTACTATTTTATATATTTTTTTGAAGTTTTTGAGTGTTTTTAAATTTTTAGTGTTTTTCTTTTGAACTTTTTAATGATTTTTGGACTGACACTAAAATAGGATAAAATAGACACCAGGTGATTTTTTTGGAATTTTTGGAGGTGTTTTAATATTTTTTTGGTATTTTCTAAGCTAGACAGTGCACAAAAAGGGTGTTTTTGATTTTTAATAAATATGAAAATAGAATGAAATCAAAAACTAAATAGATGGCGTTAAAGCACAGGTGCACAGGAGCTTAAATTCAAAATTTGAGAATTTTTTGGAGTCAAAATGATGCCTTAATTAATTATATCAAGCAAGCAAAGATTAAAGGCCTGACAGGGACTAAATTGCAAATAGATAAAATTATGGGGGCACTTCTGCAATCTTTCCAGAAACTATATAACGCAGTAAAAATGTTTATGCGCTGAAAACATATACTCAAAAATCCAGGGGGGGTAGCCTGCAAAAACGCCAAGGCCCACGTGCTAGGCACGCGACCTGGCAAGGCTAAAACCGCAATATAACAAAATACCAGGGAGGTTTTAGTAAATGTTACAAAATATTTAAAATGCAGATGAAAGCTTGGAGATTGTCTGGAAATTACACAAAAACGTGGGGGCGCAGATGCAAAAGCCCCCACTAATCCACGTGGACGCGCGGATGGCCAGGTTGAGAGAAGATCGACGGTGGCCCTTCCCCTTGCTGCGGACGGCTGTGATCAAAAAGGGGAAGGGGGGCAAGATCGACGGCAGCTGTGCGTACCCCCTCCCCCTCGTTTTTGTTCCTGTGCAGGTGCGCGCCGGCGGTTGTGGCGTCAGGCGGTGGCGGCGTCACCTGTCACTCCGGCGACCTCGAGGCCCCCTCCAGATGAGTCAATGGCGGCACTGGGTACCTGCGAGGTAGAACAGGCTCGAGAGCAGCGTCTCGGCCAGGGTGTTAATGGCGGCGGGTGCACAGATTTTTGGCGGAAATGAGCGCTCGCCGGAGCAAGCTCCGGCGAGGTGGTGGATTCGGCGAAGGAGGTGAGCTGGAATCAAAATGGGAGATGGAATAGGTTCCTACTGCTACCAGAAATATAAAGAAAACAAGAAAAAGAAGAAGAACGACCTCAAGGGCTGTAGAACCCAAGGTGTAAACCTCGACGGCCGTACGCCGGAGATGGGCTGGAATCGCACCTTTAGGCCCTTGCCGTACCTCAACGGAGGTGTGGAATGGCTCCCCTGTCACCGGAGCACGTCCCTACCCGCATCCGGATGTCTAAGCTGATCCAAAGGTGGTTCAAAGAGGAATGGGGGAAATGAGGTTGGTTTTGAAACATGGTCCTGGAGCAACCTTCGAGGCAAGATCACGGGCGGCATGATGATCCAATCCCCGAGATGAAGGCTAGCCGTGATAGATCAGTCATAGGGCTACAAGTTTCGTGAAGAGGCCGACCTGATTCGATGAAAGGAACGGCCTCCAAAAATCCTCGAAGTCCAAGAAATATCATGTTCTGACACAGCCCAGGTGTTGGGCAGAGAGTTGACCGAGGTCAACTCTCCTAGCCCCCTGGTTGGTCCACGTGGACCAACCAGGAAAAACCTAGGGAAAAAGATTTGTAAAATCAAATTAAAATAGAAAACGATTTTATTGATTTTTTATTATAAAATGAAAAATGTTTAATTTTTTATAAAGTATTTTATAGTGATTTTTATTTATTTTTAGGAAGTGTATTTTTACAAGTTGACTTTTATACCCTTTATAGGTATAATATTCTATGTATTGTATTCTTTTATTTTTATTTAGGTATTTTTAATATTATTATTTTTATTTATGATTTTATAAAATTATAAAATACTTTTATCTACACAAATATATTTTTATTTTATTTTTATGAAATGTTTTGTATATTATATAAAATATAAAGGTATAATGTTTAGGTATGTGTATGTATCTATGTATTTTATTTTTAAGTATTTTAATTTTTTTGTTTTTATTTAGGTTTTTATTCTTATTTTACTGTACATAATTATTATAAGTATTATTTACAAAATTATAAAAATATAAAATTATAAAAATAATAAATAATTAATAAATTGAATATTTTAATATGTACAAGTATACAATGAGGGTCCAAAACTCAACTTTCAAACCGTAGCTCCGCCAAATGCGAAACCACCGCCATTAAATAGCTTATTTTCTTCTATATACAATTAAAGGTGAGTACGCTGCATTTGGAGTTTTTATTGGTGAGATACGGGTCTGGGAAGTTGGCATTCTGGATTTTTATTCAGACCATAACTTTTTATCTGTACATTATTTTTGAATGAAATCAATTTTGTATTTTTCTTTATTAAATTATCTACAACTTTCATGTACAAAGTTTATTTGTTTGATGTACAAAAAGTGGAACCAAAAATAGGTCCCAAAATGAATAAAGAATGAATAAAATGTATAGGTGTTTTATCTGTGTTTTTGACCTTATCTCCCCCTACTTTATTCCTTGTCGACCTATTCATCAAGATGCCTAGGTCTCGGGGGTTGGGGTCATAAAATATTTACAATATTTTATTCTTTTTCTTTTCTTTATTTATTCTATAATTTTGGCTTTAAAAACAGTAATTTATACACTGTTTAGATGCACATGCATGAATGCTAAGATGCATGAATTAATGCTATTTACAGGCATTTGCTAGGGTTTTTGGTGCCAAAATGATAGAATAAAGATGATGAAATGTGGATTCATCATCCCCCTATACTTTACCTTTGCTAGTCCCTAGCAAACACTTATGCAATAAGTGCAAGAAGAAAAGAAAGAAAAGAAAAAGAAGAAAATTGGATAGAGTTTAATTATCAAACTTGTCTTCACAAAATCAAAGTTTGGAGCTTAAGTCGGACCTTTGGAATTTTAGTGCGGTCGGAACCTTAATGAGAACCAAGTTTGAAATCCAACAGTCCTTGAGAATCCCAAAACTCTGTCCAAGTCTCCTCAATAGCCAGGTCAGAAATACTTCAACTCATACGCAAACTCTTACGACTATGAATCTGACTCGTACAGTGTAAGTGATATGTAGCTCCCCACCTCAGAAGTAACAAGGAAACAACCTCCCCAACCTGGTAACTCTAATGCCTCGGTCTAGCAACTCTTTCCTCGAGAAGCGGGGTATTCCCTTCTAAGTTCAAGTGCAACCGGCTCAAGAAGAGGGGGAAGAAGTATAGACTTTTGGGAGCTCAACCAGTGTAGCTAAGTCTCCCGCTGCAAGCTTCATGAGATGTAACATGGATACCATAAGCTTTTGCTTTATTGGACTATATACACTCCGGTGGGGTTATTAAATTTTCAATCCGACCCACCACTTTTTTGGAGTTCTTTTCTTTTTTCTTTTTTCTTTTTTCTTTTTTTTTTCTCTTTTTTTTTTTCAATTGCATCTGTACAACATATCTACATGGTGCAGCATATATACAAGAAATTTTCCTCTTGAGCCAGTAGACTATCCCTCTTTTGAAGCTTTATTGCCACCCACGGCTTCTGTCTTTAGCCTTCATCACCACTAGACCAAGTTGAGGTGCACTTCCTTCACTATAAGAAGAAGAGAGGTTCCGCCTAGAAGTACTACCCTCATATGCTACCCCAAGCCAAAGGAAACTGCCTCCTCACCACCTCATCCGTGGAGAGCTATGTGAAAGGTGCAGGTGTCCAAGTTAGGTCATTATCAACAAGAGTCGTGCGTGTGCTCCGAAATACTCTACTTAGGCAGTCAAGAATCCATTGAACCAAGTCCCGTGATCCTCAAAGAATTAAGTCAACTAGACCTGAAGTACCTCAAACCCAGTTCCTATAAGGTTCCTGTTATTAGGTAGATTTTAAGGTCCAATCAAGCTCCAATCTCCAGATTTTACTTAGACTTGTTCAACTATCAAACTCAATCCGAAAAATGCTCATGCTATGCTATGCAAGAAAATATTTTTGTGATGCAATTTTCAAGATGTTTTTGAACTTTTTATGGATTTTTGAAAAGATGATGATGCACATGCAGATGCATTTTTTTGTATTTTTCAAAACGATTTTTCAGATGTTTTTGGATTTTAATTTTTGCAAATGTTTTTGGGAATTTTTGAAAACAAAAAGTTTTGGCTAAAAACTAGGTGAAAATATGTACACGGGAGTGCTTCTTATATATACAAGAAATGGGTTTTAAGAATTTACAAGGGTAAGTGATCAATTTTATACATATATATAGGTAGTGGATTTTGGTGTGATGTTAGTATTCCTCAAACTTATTTGACACAAGCTTTTCACACAATTTTTGAAAACTATAGTCCAAAATAGTTTTTACAAACATTTTTACACACATGTACACACATTTGAAAATCATTTTGCAAAGGCTTTCAAAACAGTATATATAAAGGTTTTTCAAATATTTTTGCAACCATTTTTCAAACCATTTGCAAATCATTTTTCAAACATTTTATTTCACATAAAGAAAATGAATTTTACAAATCACACATTTTTACAAAGGTTGAAAACATGTAACAAAATATTTTCAAAATAGTTTTCAATAGATGTTCACAAAGATTTTCAAACTATTTTTCAAACATTTTGCAAAAAAAACATTTTCACCTGATTTATTAATCAGTATATACAAAAAGAATTTGAGGAATAACCACATCTTTTTATTAAAGAATTTGTAATGAATTTTAATGAATTATTAGCCATATTTTTAAGAAAATACGAAAGTACGAGTTATGGCTAAAGTATATACGCAGTATATACGACCCCCCTATACTTAGCTTGAGCTATGTCCTCATAGATCGGAGAGAAAAGAGAAGACATAACTCGTACTAAGTATAGGCAAGTCTAAAGAATGAATGAATCAATGAATGAGAAGTTGACCGTCCCCCCTATACTTAGGATCAAATAATCCTGAGTATAGCAGACTGTATACAACGCAGGGAGGGTCAAGGGTGGGAATGAACAGATCGTACTCAGATTGTCTCCCCCTATACTTAGGGTAAGATATCCCTAAGTATAGACAAGAAGAGGAGACAATGGAGAAGATCAAAAAGAATAGATGAACTCGAGGTGCCAGCCCCCCTATACTTAGGACAAAGTACGTCCTAAGTATGGAAAACTGTCTACAAGGGCGGCACCTTTTTGATAGATGAAGAAGATAGAATAGGAAAAGAAGAAAAGAAGAAAAGAAAAAGAGATGAGATCATGAGAATGTACACACCGCTCCCCCTATACTTAGGGTAAAAGAAGCCCTAAGTATAGACAACAACAGGAGCGATGACACAGAACGAAGAAGGAACACTCGGCTCGTCCACCCCCCTATACTTAGGACAAAGTACGTCCTAAGCAAGGCAAACACGAGAATGGGTGGTCGAGCAATACGGAAGAAAGAACCGAGGTACACAAGGGAATATACAACAGAGATGGATATACACATGATCAAGAAGGTGGAAAGCTGACCTTCTTGCGAGACCGCTGAGGGATAGATCTGATATGGTGTATGTCGACATCGGGGTCCACAGTGGACAGAAGCCGATCAGGGTCGACACGGTGAAGGCCCTCAGTGGAATCAAAACGGAAAGGGACGAACTGATCAATGGAAGCGGTATGGCTGGGTTCTCCCTTAGTGGTCCTAAGGTGTGAAGGCGCAGACGGGTGAGTGGAAGAAGTACGACTAGGTCCGGCCTTGGAAGTCTCGCCGATATCGAAGTGAAATGGGACAAACTCATCATCCTCGGAAGAAGTGTAATCGGAGTCGTCCTGCGAGTCCTCGTCCAGGTCAAAATCAAAAGGAACGAAATCATCAGTGGAAGTATACGAACTCATATCGTCCTCAAGACTCTCACCTGAATCCTTGTCTTCAACAAGAGGTCTGAATTTATCAAAATAAATAGCAGCATCATAACCGACCTCAATCATCTTGACCTGTGAAGGGCCAGGACCGGATTTATCAGTGGAATTAGTCAAACTAGATCCGTCCTGTCTAGTCTTACCTGGGTCATTTGTTGCCTTATGAGGTCTCTCAAAGTAATGGGCAACATCATAAGCATCCTCAATTATCTTGGTATCTGCCCCCTGATCAAATGGTTCAATCACATAAATACTCTGGATCTCATCGACACATCGCCACACACCAGGAGGAGGATTAGTGAGGTCCATGCTTTCCGACTTCCTCCCCTTTCGGGGGATCCGTCGGGTCTCATTAGGGATCGCTAAGGAAGTATCTCTAGTAGCATCAGGTTTGTCACAGGCCTCAGAGTCAGCTATGATCGGTGAAGGTGCATCAGGTGCGGGTCTCTGGTCAACTGTGGGTGCGGTGATCGCCACTTCGTTCCCGTCAACAGGACGGAAACGAACCTCTCCTGATCCATAATCAATAACGACCCTCGCAGAGGCGAGGAATGGTCGTTCCAGGATGATTGGAGATGGCTCCCCTGTGGAATTCTCCATGGGCAACACGACAAAATCAACATGGTGGCTCGTGCCCTGAATAGAAATGACGGCGTTTTCAAGGATACCCTTCGGCCTCTTGATAGATCCATCAGCAAACTGAACGATCATCCTGGTCTTCTTGAGAGGCCCTAAGTGAAGAGACTGTACCAGCGAGAAGGGTAATATGCTAATAGATGCACCGCCGTCTAGGAGAGTGCGATCACAAGTATGGTCAGAGATGGTGCAAGTGATGAAAGGTGTAGCTGTGTTCTTCCTCTTGGGAATGGGACGGTGTGTGATGGCGAGGGCAGTGGCCATGGTCAGAATGTGACGCTCAGATCTGCTCCTCCGCTTTCTCTTCTTGGGAAGAGGAGCAGATAATTGGGTCATGGCCTGCTGAAGTGGGGCACGGATAATCTCATGAATAGTAGCCACCACTTCGGGTTCAGATAACATTTTTTTGAATTTTTGAACTTCCTCCATACAAGGGAGGAAGTCGGAATCAGCATATACACGAGGCATGCCAAGAGCAGTCTGTACAGCGGCATCCTCGGGGTCAAGGGTGGGACTAGGTGTGAATGTATGTGTGGTCCAGTGTTCTGGCAAGTGGACTCTCTCCTCAAAATCTTGATCAACCAAGTGTCTCCCGAAATCTTTTTGGATTTTTAAATTTTTCTCATTTTTTTGTATTTTTGGCGATTGCAAGCTCCCATGATCATCTACAAGTGAAGCCGTATTCCCAACAAAAGGAGCATTAATCTGATTCTTCCTCAAGAAAGCAATATCATCATTCATCAAATCAATGCGCTTTGTCATCCGATTCAAGATATCACTCATAGAGATCGAGGGAGGTGACTCCATCAGGTCAAACTCGGGTGGATGTGAAGGTGGAGGTGGATAATACACATGTGGGGATGGAGGTGGGTAGAAGTCCGAGGTCTGAAACTGTGGCTGAGGTGGATATGTACAAAAGTTAGAAAAAGTAGGAGGAGGATCCTCCTGATAAAAGGGAGGTGGACCGGCTGGAGGGTAGGAGGAATCCGCAAAATCCGGATAAAAATCACTCCAGGGATCCATCTCGAAACAAGAGAAATGATCGGGAGAGCACGACGGTCAAGTCAAGAGATGTCAGAAAAAGGCGCAAATGCGCAGAGTGATCGATTATACACGCAAAACAATCACAAGCAAATATGAAACAACCAAACCCTCAATTCACCTACTCAACTCGGTAGAGACCGAAAAATCGATCTTTTTATCTTGTCTGTTTTAGAGTTTAGGTGAAAAGGTCAAGAAGTTGCACAAACACTTAGGGGCTGAAAATGGGATTTGGGCACTAGCCTTAATGTGTGCGCGAGCAATGTAAAACGAAGACAATGAGGGGATTACTCGCCCCAATACAGGATTTTTCTTTTTGGTTGATTTTAGGGTCGAGTAATATTAGCAGTCCCAATTTTATTGATTATCACTTTTTTTGGATTTTTAATAAAAATGCACGATCCTAACGGGGATTCAATTCCTTTGAGCTCCTAGGTTGGCAAAATCTGAGGGAGAGTCGGAAAAGCAATGCAAGCGGCAAATAATGATGGATGCTAAAGCGTAAATGCTCACCTTGCCTCCAGCACTCTACATGCAAGGATGCTCAGCAGAATTGAAACCTATCTATATGCAAATGCAAGCCGATGAAATCGCCCTAAGTTTCAGAAATTGCTATTAACGTGAAGCACCACAAGTCAACCACTTATCTTTAACCTAAGAGTCCGGTCTTGGCTTACCCCTCCTCTTCTCGACACACTCGAGTTCAGGAGTAGCGCTTGATGGGGCTCGCTCACGGCACACGGGTTAGAAGATGATGACGCGACTGTTTAAATTTGACTAAGTCCAAAACGCACTATAGGTACATGCAATGGTTATTATTGTGTTTGGACCTAAGTCTATCGCAAGCAACTCCTAAATCTAAGGGCTCAATCACACAAAGTGAAGAAAACAAAATCGGAAAACAAAATGAAAAAGGCGGTGAAAACCGATGGAAAGCCGCGATGAGCCCCCAAGTGAACAAACACTTGGAAATTGGGCCCGAATGTCCAAGAGTCCAAGTGTACCTGTATTATTACAAATTAATAGTCTCTCTCTCACAAAAATAAATGTAAGCTAATCTAATCACTCTCCCTCACTCCTCCTGCTCTCTCCTGCCGGCTTGGCCCAAGAAGGCCGGCTCCGCTTCCCAAGGATGCTCTGGATCACCTAAGCAATCCGCCTTGCTCCGTGGTCCCTCGTAAGAAGACAAGAAAAGAGACGGTCAGATAGCTCAACAAGATATGTCAAAAATGTAAGAGATGGAAAATAATGCTATGGTAAACAATCACACAATCAAACAAAATGTGAACTACTCGCTGTTGCTCCCCGGCAACGGCGCCATTTGATGAACGCGGAGATCGACGGTCTTAAGTTCCACACAAGGCGGGAACTCAGTCGGTGTGATGACCAATCAAAATCCGCGGTTCAATCAACAATTAACCCACACTAAAGATCAATAAATTAGAAATAATGTGGAGTTAAAATTTATTTTTAACTCTGCACAAATGGTGTATAGTGACAAGTATGCAGAGAGTTCGAACACAGGGAGCAAGCAGGGTAATTCGCAAAAATGTAAGCACAAGTGTGTGTGTGTAAAGTGTCTACACTAAGCAAGCGAGCAACTACAATTTTTGTGGGTTTTTAATTTTTAATTTTTTTTATTTTAATTTTTTTAGTTTTGTATTTTGATTTTTAATTTTCTGATTTTTATAATTTTATATTTTATATTTTTCTTTTTCTTTTTCAATATTGGAAAGTAAAGACAATATAATAGAAGGCAAGCTAAAATATTTATAAAACTAATTAAAAATTACCAAAAATTCAGAAACAACTTGTTTTTAGTCTTTTTAGGGTTTTTTACTATTTTTGTGATTTTTGGAAGATTTTCAAGGTGTTTTTGGTATTTTTTAAATACTGAAATAAAGCAAAACAGTGCAAATAAGGCTGGCTGTGGATAAAATGAGATTTAAAAATGGCAACCAGTAGCTCAAAATTTTCACACTATTTTTCAAATAAAAAGGACAAAATAAGGAACAAACAGAAACTGAGTTTTTGATTTTTGGAGTTTTCTACTATTTTATATATTTTTTTGAAGTTTTTGAGTGTTTTTAAATTTTTAGTGTTTTTCTTTTGAACTTTTTAATGATTTTTGGACTGACACTAAAATAGGATAAAATAGACACCAGGTGATTTTTTTGGAATTTTTGGAGGTGTTTTAATATTTTTTTGGTATTTTCTAAGCTAGACAGTGCACAAAAAGGGTGTTTTTGATTTTTAATAAATATGAAAATAGAATGAAATCAAAAACTAAATAGATGGCGTTAAAGCACAGGTGCACAGGAGCTTAAATTCAAAATTTGAGAATTTTTTGGAGTCAAAATGATGCCTTAATTAATTATATCAAGCAAGCAAAGATTAAAGGCCTGACAGGGACTAAATTGCAAATAGATAAAATTATGGGGGCACTTCTGCAATCTTTCCAGAAACTATATAACGCAGTAAAAATGTTTATGCACTGAAAACATATACTCAAAAATCCAGGGGGGGTAGCCTGCAAAAACGCCAAGGCCCACGTGCTAGGCACGCGACCTGGCAAGGCTAAAACCGCAATATAACAAAATACCAGGGAGGTTTTAGTAAATGTTACAAAATATTTAAAATGCAGATGAAAGCTTGGAGATTGTCTGGAAATTACACAAAAACGTGGGGGCGCAGATGCAAAAGCCCCCACTAATCCACGTGGACGCGCGGATGGCCAGGTTGAGAGAAGATCGACGGTGGCCCTTCCCCTTGCTGCGGACGGCTGTGATCAAAAAGGGGAAGGGGGGCAAGATCGACGGCAGCTGTGCGTACCCCCTCCCCCTCGTTTTTGTTCCTGTGCAGGTGCGCGCCGGCGGTTGTGGCGTCAGGCGGTGGCGGCGTCACCTGTCACTCCGGCGACCTCGAGGCCCCCTCCAGATGAGTCAATGGCGGCACTGGGTACCTGCGAGGTAGAACAAGCTCGAGAGCAGCGTCTCGGCCAGGGTGTTAATGGCGGCGGGTGCACAGATTTTTGGCGGAAATGAGCGCTCGCCGGAGCAAGCTCCGGCGAGGTGGTGGATTCGGCGAAGGAGGTGAGCTGGAATCAAAATGGGAGATGGAATAGGTTCCTACTGCTACCAGAAATATAAAGAAAACAAGAAAAAGAAGAAGAACGACCTCAAGGGCTGTAGAACCCAAGGTGTAAACCTCGACGGCCGTACGCCGGAGATGGGCTGGAATCGCACCTTTAGGCCCTTGCCGTACCTCAACGGAGGTGTGGAATGGCTCCCCTGTCACCGGAGCACGTCCCTACCCGCATCCGGATGTCTAAGCTGATCCAAAGGTGGTTCAAAGAGGAATGGGGGAAATGAGGTTGGTTTTGAAACATGGTCCTGGAGCAACCTTCGAGGCAAGATCACGGGCGGCATGATGATCCAATCCCCGAGATGAAGGCTAGCCGTGATAGATCAGTCATAGGGCTACAAGTTTCGTGAAGAGGCCGACCTGATTCGATGAAAGGAACGGCCTCCAAAAATCCTCGAAGTCCAAGAAATATCATGTTCTGACACAGCCCAGGTGTTGGGCAGAGAGTTGACCGAGGTCAACTCTCCTAGCCCCCTGGTTGGTCCACGTGGACCAACCAGGAAAAACCTAGGGAAAAAGATTTGTAAAATCAAATTAAAATAGAAAACGATTTTATTGATTTTTTATTATAAAATGAAAAATGTTTAATTTTTTTATAAAGTATTTTATAGTGATTTTTATTTATTTTTAGGAAGTGTATTTTTACAAGTTGACTTTTATACCCTTTATAGGTATAATATTCTATGTATTGTATTCTTTTATTTTTATTTAGGTATTTTTAATATTATTATTTTTATTTATGATTTTATAAAATTATAAAATACTTTTATCTACACAAATATATTTTTATTTTATTTTTATGAAATGTTTTGTATATTATATAAAATATAAAGGTATAATGTTTAGGTATGTGTATGTATCTATGTATTTTATTTTTAAGTATTTTAATTTTTTTGTTTTTATTTAGGTTTTTATTCTTATTTTACTGTACATAATTATTATAAGTATTATTTACAAAATTATAAAAATATAAAATTATAAAAATAATAAATAATTATAAATTGAATATTTTAATATGTACAAGTATACAATGAGGGTCCAAAACTCAACTTTCAAACCGTAGCTCCGCCAAATGCGAAACCACCGCCATTAAATAGCTTATTTTCTTCTATATACAATTAAAGGTGAGTACGCTGCATTTGGAGTTTTTATTGGTGAGATACGGGTCTGGGAAGTTGGCATTCTGGATTTTTATTCAGACCATAACTTTTTATCTGTACATTATTTTTGAATGAAATCAATTTTGTATTTTTCTTTATTAAATTATCTACAACTTTCATGTACAAAGTTTATTTGTTTGATGTACAAAAAGTGGAACCAAAAATAGGTCCCAAAATGAATAAAGAATGAATAAAATGTATAGGTGTTTTATCTGTGTTTTTGACCTTATCTCCCCCTACTTTATTCCTTGTCGACCTATTCATCAAGATGCCTAGGTCTCGGGGGTTGGGGTCATAAAATATTTACAATATTTTATTCTTTTTCTTTTCTTTATTTATTCTATAATTTTGGCTTTAAAAACAGTAATTTATACACTGTTTAGATGCACATGTATGAATGCTAAGATGCATGAATTAATGCTATTTACAGGCATTTGCTAGGGTTTTTGGTGCCAAAATGATAGAATAAAGATGATGAAATGTGGATTCATCACCCATCATGATGTGACTTCGGTATGTGATACTAGGTCGAGTAATAGCCATTCCTCATGGTCGTGGTCTCAGTCTGGTCATGAATTCTATTTCCTTGACTTCAAATTATAAGTGTATTATCAAAAAATGGTCATACTCACTCACTTCATTTTGTTAACATAATATTCATTTGATTTTGAGTTTGTAAACGGATCATATGTCAAGGTATAAACCAAGGAAGAAGTGGGGTAGTGGAGTGAAATGTGTGAGGGTGAAGGGAATGATGGTTGACTCGAAGAGAGGGTTCTTCTGGAATGAAAATGATGACAAAGATGGTCGAGATATGGTCATGTAGACTCGACACACGGAGTATTGTATGAATACCAATATTCCAACATCTTTGCAAATGAAGGTAGAGAGTGATCACAAACCACGATCAGTATTTGCAAGTACAAGTTCTTCGAGCGCACAAAATATAATACACAATATAAACCCCAAGTTCACCAACCTCACACAATGAAGGCTGCAAAGGTCTGTCCGATTATATTTTTAATTTTAAATTGGTGATAATGCAATCTTTGAATCTGTTACACACATGTGAGTCTCCCTAATGCTCACATGTGGTTTTATTATACCTCAATCACAAGAGTTGCCCTGGCTGCCAAGTTACATCACACCCCCTAGAGAAAATAGTAGACTTTCATACCCAAAATGTCTCTCTCTCTCTATGGTTGGAGGCGAGCGATTGTAGATCCCAACCCCGCAAGAGTCATATGTGGAGACTTAGGGTACATATCCAGGGTGTTGGGCTCTAATATTAATGCTACATCCTTACCCCACATATAGTATGAAGAAGTACCTATGTAAAAGGATAGGATTGCTCTCCCACAGATAATGATTTATCTGATTTTCTAAAAACCAATAATATTTAGCAGACCCAAATTGAAATTAGGTGTTCGCTTTCTTTAAAGTTCAAGATCGAGCACGTCTATCGGATAGTACCAATAGCATTTAATTTAAAGTAAAAAAAACATGGAGGAGCATATGCAATTCGATGAAATAATGGTGTGAGCTCAGATGGAAATACTTACAACACAGTCTCCATGCAATATGCTAAACAAAATTGAAATTTACACATGTAAATGCACTAAAAACCACTCCTAGATAGATAGATCTACTATCGAGTGAGCAACAAGTTAATATTGGCAAAGTAGAGAATCTACGGTATCTATTAAGAGTGAAGTGTGATACTAGGACTATGAGCACAAAAAATAACCTTAGTAGATTTAATTGCCGCAGTACATTCCTATATAAAAGCCAAGCACCACAAATAATGGGCTCAGTGGTCAAGTGTCCAGTCCGGGCACACGTGCGAGCCTTCAAAAAAAGAATGCTGGAAATGGACAGTTATTACAAATTAATCACAAAAATAAATAAATAAATAAATAACTCATCTAAAATACTCTTTTTAAAAACAAAAAATCTTCAGTGCCTTCTCAGTGGGCTCTGTCCACATAATTGACTGCCTTGGGTCTCCTCAAGTTGCGTCAGACCCTGATAAAGTCTCTCCAGGTCCATCAGGTCCCTCGCACGAAAAAGAGATTTATATTAGAGAGGTACAAAAATATATAAAGGAAATAAAATAACAAAAAATGTTATGAAATGAAATAAAAAATAAATAGATAAGTACAAGAAAACCGAGGGTCATATTACTCAGAGGTGGAAAACTTATTCTCTAAATTGTCTAAAAATTAGCCTTAAATCGTATTACTCCCTGGCAATGATGTCATTTTATGATCGTGCTCTCTATCACTCTAATTTAGATAGAATTACTGTCAGTGGTAGTAGGTGATAAAGATTGAGTAATAAAAAATGACAACACAAAAAATAATTTAATTCAATGTGAAAATTGTTTATTTTACTTGGTAAAGTCCCAAGTTGAACCCAAGGAGGTAATGTGAGGGTTTATAATTAATTTTCAAAACAACTTAGGAGTGTTACGTTTTCAAAGGTGATTTTAACGATTTCTAGATTTTGTATTTTTTATGGATTTTTTAGATTATATATGCAATGGATTGAAGCAAATAGATGAATGATTTTTATATTTTTTTATGCAAGAAGATAATGGAATGCAATGTGCAAGAGAAAAATAAGTAATGCAATTCTTTGTAAATAAGGATGAATGCAAAAAGATTGAATGAATGCAATAAGAACCAATAGATTAAGCATGCCAATTAATGTTTGTGACTCAAATCGATTCCCAAGCCCAATGAATTAATTAGTTTCACAAAATAATTTGATCAGTTAAATCCCAAATTGATTATCAAGCAAGCCCATGACTTTTCCCAATTCTATGAACAATGAAAATCTATAATATAGAATGAATGGATCATAATTGACAAATAAATCTTAATTTCATTTATGTTTAAAAATATATAAAAATGAATAATGCACTATCTCATATGATAGATAAAATCGTGAGGTTCAAAATTACTCCAGGTTCGTAAAAATCGAACTCTAAATGCTCAAGATATACATAAAACAATCTAGGGGCATATATACAATAAAATTAAATAAATAGCTCTCAAATTGGACCTTGCTAGGGCTTGATTGCAATTCTTGGAAGTCAGGTGGCTCTCTGTGAAAGTTCCCCCTATATAGGGATGTTTATGGAATTTCCAGAATGTGCAAGTGTTGTAGTGAAAATCTTTCTAGCATCATGAGACAGGCACAAGCGGGGTTTTCTCTATCTTCGAAAGTATAAGGGATATTATGCAATTTTGCCAAGATGCTCTTTCCTCATACATATGAGACAAGGTTTGGTTGGTGACCCTCTACATGGCTGCTTAAGCATGCTTCATATCCATCAGAGGCTACAGGCTCGGGTAGATTCTCACGGATGGTTTTGTTGCGCTGGAGGGGATCTGGATAACGGTTGGCTTTTGGGCGTGCTCCAACAATATTTATTAGATATTTGGTTGATCGAACGGCTATTGTATGTTGGAATAACGCATCTTCTACCAATCGACATGCGACCAAGGGGTGTCGATGAAGTTGTTGTGAGGAGGGGCAAGGTTTGCTCGAATCTTAGACTTAGATCGTCTAGCCAAATCTATGCAAAGAACCTACAAGAAAGATTTGGCTCAAGCCTTTGGGGCTTGGACTTAATATGATAACAAAGAGGAGAACGTGGGTTGGGGACCTATAGTAGGGTGGAGGAAGAGGAGCAGTGCTCCAGTGGTGTGTCCACCAGAGATGGGGAGGTCATGTGGAGATAGATCAAAACGTGTGTGGGTTAAGAAGGTACAATGATGCTTCATCATTCGAATGGTCGAAGTAGGGTGATCGAGCGAAGGACATGGATAGCCGAAAGAGAAAGAAAAAAGAAATGAGAAAAGAAAATGAAGAAGAAAATAATGGGAAAGGAGATGAGTTAAGAAGACGGGTATACCAAGGAGTGTTCTACATGGATGGTTGGAGTTGCAAAGGGGACTCTGGTTCTCGCCTCCAAACGTGGGGGAGCACAAAAAGGCTCGGCCACTCGTTGTTATTTAGAATAGCTGCATAGGGGAAGACCTTTATGGATCTTGCTTGACGAGAAGGTCATCGCCAAAGGAATTCCAAGGCTACTATCACAGATCCTTTGTCCCTAGATCTCTCACTCGCTTTCAATCTCTATAGATGATGACGTTGGAAGGTAAATAAAAGTTGGTCAGAGGGTGGCTGATGGGTTTAATTAGGAGGGAGATCTAGAGGGGTTGGTTTATCTCTCGATTAGATAGAGGCATGAGGAGTAGGTGAGGGGTAGAACGATAACCGTGTGGAGGTTGGGTTTTTAGTATTTGCGTGAAAGGATCACAGTGGCCAACTATTGGTTCGATTAGGATTAGGATTAGGATTAGGAGAAGGAGAAGGAGAAGGAATAATGGTTCAACAGCATGGAGATAAAGCTTCAACTGTTGGGTTTGTCAGGGAAGAGATAATGAGGATAGGTCTTGATGGCTATGCTGGAAATAAGGTTAGGTGGTTTTGATCAAAGGTTGGAGGTGGTTTGGATTAGGATTTGGGTCCAGTTGGTCGGAAGGGGTGATGAATCTCGGATTCATCACTCTAAATCTCATTTATTAAGCTCAATTCCCTCAAAATCAACAGCATATCTACATCTATTCTGCATAATTAGCATTCATGCATGTTAACATAAGAATGGTATTTTATCCATAATTTCTGCACAAAATAAGAAGTCAAAAATCCAAGCCAAACTTGACCAGTAAATAGCCTAACTTCCCAGATTTTTAACTCCTTCATGCTAACTCCGAATAACCCAAAACCAACTCCACTGTGTACATATCACTAAAAAGAATAAGAAAAATACAAAAAAAATCACTAACCCAAATAAATGGACCAAAAATCCAAACCCTAATTTCAGAATTTTCGGAGTAAAAGCCACATATCTTCCCCATCCAGTATCCGATTTGATCCTACTAACTTTTTAACTAATATACATTCTATTACCTTCAAAATAAGACTAAGTTCAAGTGAATCGGAGTTCATATGTGAAAGTCGAGTTTTGGGCCTCTTTTGTATATTGTGTATTTTAGCGGTTTTTGACCTTATATTTTATGTATATACTTTCTTAATTAATAAAATTCCAAAAAAATTAGATTTAAGTGTCTTTATTTAACTTTGATTTCTCCATATTTTTTCTGGATTTTCTATCTGATTTAAAATTGACAAAAAAAATTATAAAACCCAAAAATCAAGGTATTCTATGTACATGGGATACCCCAAAAAAATCACTTTGTGTATTTGATCGATTTTGGCTTTGATGTCTTCATGAAAGTTGTAGATCTCATCGAGATGAGCAATTTTTGTGAAGACACTTTTTCGATCTGAGGTTGTTTGCTATTTATTTTGTATTTTATAAAGGCTTTTATTGCGGAATTTTCTGGTGCTGACACGTGGCAGCACCTGGTGCCACCATGTGTCAGCATTTTTTGGGCTTTTTATTAATTCAATTTCATTATTAAAAAATTAAATAATTAATTAAATAATTAAAGCCTACGCACGTGCGTCGCACGTGCCTCGCTTCTTTGACCCCCGCGCGCCACGTAGCCCATCTGGGGTCGTCCGATCTGGGCCGATCGGACGGCCCAAGACTCGTAATCTTCAACCTCCATCGCCGCTATTCTCTCCCCCGTGAATTCTGCACTGGACAACCGCCCCTCCGCGGATCTTGCGTGCTGCCTTGAAAATCGTGCACAATTCTTGATAGACGTAACTCTAGGTTGTTCCTTTGCCTCCTTGTGATCGACCTTAAGACTTGCCCAAGTAAAATAAACATTAAACCACTTGATTGAAATTGATTAATATTTGTGGTTATTTCTTGACCGATTCCGATCGTCGCCTACAACGAACGACAAATTACTCTTTTAACACGAACAAAGATAAAAACATCTTTTTAAAGCCACGATTTTCGGACTCGTCAGATGGCGCCGTTGCCGGGGAGGCAAACGGCTTAGTTTTGTGTTTTGAAATTTCTTCTTCGGTTTTCCGCATTCGGGTAGTCTGACCCCCGAATCGTTCATTGTAAATACCATCTCATTTCCCGCATTTATTTTTCAGCATTTATTTCTCTCATTTTATTTTTGATTAATTTTCTGAGTCACTCTCTTACATTCTCTCTCTCATTTTTCTTGCGAGGTACCCGACGTACGTGGAGCGGTTTTCCTAGAAGCCGAAGCATCTTCACCGACAATCGAGAAAGATGCGATTAATTTAAGATCGAGTCGAGTCGTGAGAGAGCGTAGAATTTAGGTTTTTTAATTTCTGCAATTTTATTTACTTGCTCATTTACAGCGGTGTCCGTTTGGACTCTCGCGCATGTAAAAAAGACCTTGAACTTTTCTGTGGTGTGTTGTGGCATGTTTCACTCTCCGGTGAGGGTGGGGCCCGACTTGAGTGGTGATTAGGATAGACCTGCACATACGGCTCTCAGAGCATTTATATTTTTGCTTGTGCTCGTAGCATCTAAGGCCACACTGCACTTTAACTAAAATGCACATACATCATTAAATTTAGCCAAACTTTAAATCAATTCTTTACAGCTAATAGAACTTTCTGCTTAGGTGCAGTTTTCATCGTCTTGCACGCATTTAGAATAATTTTTCAATTCTCTATTGCATCCCACATGGAGATTGCGAGGAGGTACTGTAAGTCTTCTAACTGAGCATCCATCATTATTTTCGCGTGCATCGGCTTTTCCCGAACTCTTCCCTCCTGTTTTATCACATAATTCTAAAGGAAATTGGAACTGGACGGTAGACGTGTATTTGTGCTCATATACTTTTCAGTGACCGCCTCATTAAAATTGGGACTGCTAAATATAGCTGATCTTAAGAACCCATAAAATCAAGAATTTTTGCGGGAGAGCAACCCCGACTTTGGATGATTTTATTATTCTAAGTGAGCGAGAGACGACACTTAAGGTTAGAACCAAGCTCCAACACCTAACAGCTCGCTAAATTTTTACCAAGATTGATTTATCACCACTAAAATTGAAAAGATATTAGCCGAACTCTTACGGATTCATTGTGTGAGTTGGTGAACCCGGGGTTTGATTTGTGTTTGCATTGGTGTGCGTAAACCGATATAAAAGATCAAAAGCCGCACATTTGACAAAAAATCTCTTGACTATCCCGTACAATCATCTCTTTCCTCTCTTGATTTAAACCTCATCATGGAACTTTTTCCAAAATGAAGATCCAACCCATCATTTCTTCCAACTCTTTCAAAAATGACCGAACATTTATCCGAAGATCCATCAGTGCTATACTATGAAAATGAATTTGTATCGGTTAGATCCAAAACGCCTCCTCCAACTTCGATAAGATACTCTCAAACACCAACACTCTTCACAAATCCGACTTGCTTCATAAAAAACAACCCTTTGTTTTCGGACCTGACAAATCAACCAACTGAGGCCTCCACTTCTTCATATATCAATCCTCTTTATGCCGATCACACAATTGATCCTTCTTATTCAGTAAATGTCAATACATCATTGATGGGAGATGATAACCACATGATTGAACTCAACACTTTTTCATATCTCTCGTCATCCCCGCTAGTGAACATACAAGAACAATCATCATCTTGGATTGACCATCCCAACCCCCTTTTCAGACATGACAATCATATAGAGGACTGGATTGAATGCATAGAAATACAGGAACCCTATATGCTGACTACACCATATCAAGATCCGACCACTCATGATCAAAGGAATAAATTCTACTCGGACCAACTTCACATGCTTGAACCATATGTGCAGCCACCTTCCATAATTATTGAGGAGATATTGTCAGAAAATAAGGATCATACATTGGACATTCCAAGAAACTACTCTTCTAACACATATAGGAAAATGGAAGATGAAATTATTGAATCACAAGAACACACATCGACTGCTCCCATAAGTGATCATGAAGAAATTTTTTAGGATGATATCTCGAGGATAAATAAAAGATTCGAATCAATGGAGGACAGATGGCAAAAATTCACCGATTGATTAATCTCATTCTATGGTGGCTCGGACATAAAAATGGATGAGGAAATGATTGGATCTGAGATTGAAAATTTTGAGGATATTCAGGAACCTGGGGACAATTCTGATAATTTCACCTCCGCATATTATTCCCCTAGATATGACTATGTCGCTGACTATCACTCTGAACACCAGAACCCCTGCTCATCCGAGGAACGCACCACACCCCCACACTACACCAAAAAATACCAAAAATGGAAATATTTGAAAACCACAAAAAAATTGAAAATCCAGAAAATTTCAAAAAAAATTGAGACTGAAGACGGACTGAGGAATTTGGATCCGACTGTACGGGAAGCAATGGAAAAATGCTTGATGTTTGAACTTCCCTTTATACAGTCCATTGAACACTTCCCCGACCTCAAGAAATTTTTAATGGATAAATTAGTGATCAAAAAGTTGGGTAGGATATGAACAAAGACAGAAAGACATATCTTGTCAATGCCTCCTCCTTGGTGTTGAGGAGAAAAACCAAGAGCCGCATAGTGAAGCGGTTGCCTAGATTTGACTATGAAATCAAAGACACAATTTTCACCCATACTCGGATTTATGACGATGCACCGATCAATATCCTCCCGACCTCTGTATTTCACGAACTCAAAATCGGACCGATTCGGAAGATACGAGAGATTATTCAATTGGCGGACCGATCGATAAAACGACCGAGAGGAATCATTTTTGTCATCATGAAATTCCAAGGTGCTACGCTCAAAGTAGAATTCACAATCATTTATACTGAGTATCAAGGAGAATTCACCCAGTCTCCAATCATTCTCGAAAAGTCGTTCTTAGCATTGGCCAAGGCAATTATTGATTGTGAGACTCGGGAAATCAATTTTAAAGCATTGGAAGCACTTAGATCGGATCATGTCTTTGAGGAACCACGATTTTCTGAGGAAACCCATGAAGTCCCCGACAGCCGCAACCATGAAGAGGTAGAAGAGACCTACCCCGATACAACACCTGAGATAGCGGTTGTAGATGAGACTATTGGTTTAGAGACTCCCCCCCGTATTTCAATTCCCGAGGATCTCAAAATAGACAAATCATTCTTCTATGATCCTGAGACTTATGCATGGTCGCACCCTGGAGCAACATTCTCTGAATACCTGGACCAAATCATCCCAAATCGAGAGTGCACCAACATTCGGCAGACTAAGAACAAGCATGCAGGCCAAACACCGACCAAGGAGAATTCCAATGGCTATTCATATGAATACTCAAGTGAACTGACACCTTCACGAAGAAATAAAAAGAGAGTAACCTTTGACCTTTCAGAAGAGGAATCAATTGATGGTCCCTCATCAGGTCAGGAAAAGGTAGTCTACATGAGTGAAGTCTGTTCGGCGGCTCTAAAGCCATATCTTCGCAAGGATCCAAAAATCAATTCTCGTTGGACAACTCTCGTTCCTAACTACTACTCATCCAAACCTGATGCTCTTTCCCTCTTCAAGTACACTAGAATTATTTCATATGAGTTGATTGAGACCGGTGCTTTTAAGTATTCATCCAAGGACAAAGCGATTGACATCAAGAAGGAATGAATTCTGAGGAAACAACTGAAGAAACAAAAAGACATGAATACATGGAGTATGTCCACTTTCAAATATTACTCCTCTGAGGATAATTCCGATGATGGATATCTTTCATCTGACTCAATCACTTCATCCACTATCCATCATGATTTTTCTGAGGATGCCACTGACAATAGTTGGGAATCATATACTTCATCTCCATCTCATCATTATGATCTCCCACCGCAGGCTCACAAGAAGATCAGCCGAAAACCGCCTTACTCATCGGCTACCCACCCTCCCTCCCGACCACATCAGCCTCCTTGTACAGCTTCTTCCTCTACTTAGTCCAAGGCCTAAGTATAGGGGGGACCGATGCCATCTGTATATACCATCCCTCTCCTTCCCCCAATCGCTATCCGTCGATAGCCCTATTTCCAAAATCCCTCTGGTGGTGATAGCCCGGAGGATCCTTCTCGCGGTGAGATCTGAGAGCGTGGACTGCCTCTCGTTGCAGCGACGTCTTCCCCGACGATCTGCCACAGCTCCGCCTCCTACGTCGAGCCACCATCTCCGACAACGACCCTCGAGCGCCTCTGTCTCCGCCTTCTCCTCAAACAACCTTCACCCACGCTCAACGCCTCCACCGCGCCACCTTCTTCTCCGACTACTCCAGCATCATCGACGACAACGCCACTGACACGCCAACAGTCACTGTTCCCCTCCGCCTTGGGCTGGCAATCACAACCATCGACGCACTGGCCCCCAACGCCACCATCTCTTCCAGCTCCAACCATCGTGACTTCTCCCTCCACCGTGATCGGGAGCCTCCTCCGCCTTGCTCGCCCACCACCTCAGTGCCGGGGCTCAGACCCAAGACCCCACGTGCACGTGCGAGGCACGTGCGCCCGAGGGGGATGCTGCATTTCCACCTTTCTCTTACACTTAGGCTGACCAAAGCCTAAGTATAGGGGGAACCGACACCCACCTGTATATACTCTCCTCATTTACATATCATGACCGCCTCTTTTGTGCTCTTCTTCTATACTTAGATTGATCACAGTCTAAGTATAGGGGGCGGACCATTGTATTTTTTCCACTCTCTTACGCTCAGCCCGAGCTATGTCTTCATTACGCTTCTTGTGCTCTGAGGACACAACACTCGCTAAGTATAGGGGGTCTATATATATATACTTTGTATATATTTTACCCATATCTCGTACTTTCGCGTAAGTCTATATGTATTTATAGGGTGGGTAATCAAAAAAACCAAAAAAACCAAAAAAATGAAAATGAAAATGAAAAATGAAAAGAAAAGAAAAGAAAAGAAAAAGGATTTTGCCACTAACACTGACTTTGCCCAAAAATTTTTGAAAATGGATTCTTATTCATTTTTGCATTGACAAAAAAAATCTTGCATAAAAAAATGTCTGCATTTCACACACCTGCACTTCATCCAGCATCGCATTCATCTGCATCTGTGAAAAGTCATTGGGTTCTGAACCGAGCTGTGAGCAGAAACCAAGAGTGATCTGGACTTGACCTTAATCCACCTAATTTTCAGAGGAACTTCACCGAGAAATATGACTTTAAGAGATTCAGGTCTTTTGACTTAATTCTTTAAGTTCCACATGACAATGTGCAGCATTTGACTCTTAGTGTCTAACCTGGTCTCTTCAATCTGGGTACAACTCTGGAATAGGAATTAAATTTTACTCTCGCACCATGCACTTAGCTCAACTCAGATGGGATGTTGGAAGACTGTGAGAATCTCTTTTCTGGTAGCGTGGAAATCTAAAGACTAGAGTACGGGTTGAAATAAAGCTTTGGAAAAGGGATGGATGGCTAGGCACAATTTTTTCTAAGACCACAAAAAAATGTACGGAATAAAAAGATTCTATATCCATAGGGGCAAAACAAGATCCAAGCAGAAACCACCAAATATTCCAAATACAAAGAAGTATTCTACCAAATAAAATCTGATCAAAAAGGTCCAAGCTTCAAGAAACCTGCAGATCTTGGTGGAGACTCGGCTACACTGGCCAGCTCCACAAGGAGAGGTGACTATACTGGACACCCTCCAGTTCCTTTCCCATTCTTCTAACTTCTCCCCCAATTCGATTGTGAACACAGCACGACAGACCTTAGAAGGAAATACCTGACTCCCTGAGGACGAGTTATTGGAGAGGAGAGGAGCATGGTAGTCCGGCATTCTGGATGGGAAGAGCTAAAACCTTTTCACACACATGAGTCGGTTGTTCAATGTTCATAGGGTATACTTTGGGAAGAGGATTGATCTACGATGACTTCTGAGATGAAACTGTGACAATGATGTGTAGAACTTGAGGGCTGTTGATTTTAAAATTATAAGTCTCACAGAAGTTCCGACACACAAATAATCCAAAGGTCGAGTTTAGTTTTACTTTCACCTTCAGTTCATGGTCTTGGTATGGAACCCAATCTCATTTCACCTCATGGCATTTGTTTTTGATGCTCAGGGACGAGCATGGTTTAAGTATAGGGGGATGATGAATCTCGGATTCATCACTCTAAATCTCATTTATTAATCTCAATTCCATTAAAATCAACAGCATATCTGCATCTATTCTGCATAATTAGCATTCATGCATGTTTTCATAAGAATGGCATTTTATCCATAATTTCTGCACAAAATAAGAAGTCAAAAATCCAAGCCAAATTTGACCTGTAAATAACCTAACTTCTCATATTTTCAACTCCTTCATGCTAACTCCGAATAACCCAAAACCACTCCATTGTGTACATATCACTAACAAGAATAAATAAAAAATACAAAAAAAATCACTAACCCAAATAAGTGGACCAAAAACCCAAACCCTAATTTCAGGATTTTCGGACTAAAAGCCACATATCTTCCCCCATCCAATATCTGATTTGATCCTACTCACTTTTTAACTAATATACATTCAATTACCTTCAAAATAAGACCAAGTTCAAGTGAATCGGAGCTCATATGTGAAAGTCGGGTTTTGGGCCTCTTTTGTTTATTGTGTATTTTAGCAGTTTTTGACCTTATATTTTATGTACATACTTTCTTAATAAATAAAAATCCAAAAAATAGATTTAGGTGTCTTTATTTATCTTTAATTTCTCTATATTTTTTCCGGATTTTTTATCTGATTTAAAAATGACAACAAAAATTATAAAACCCAAAAATCAAGGTATTCAATGTACATGGGATACCCTAAAAAATCACTATATGCATTTGATCGATTTTGGCTTTGATGTCTTCATGAAAGTTCTAGATCTCATCGATATAAGCAATTTTTGTGAAGAAACCTTTTCGATCCGAGGTCGTTTGCTATTTATTTTGTATTTTATAAAGTCTTTTATTGCGGAATTTTCTAGTGCTGACACGTGGCAGCACCTGGTGCCACCATGTGTCAGCATTTTTAAGCTTTTTATTAATACCTTTTCATTATTAAAAAAATTAAATAAATTAATTAATTAAAGCCTATATACGTGCGTCGCACGTGCCTCCCAGGCACGTGCTCCGCACGTGCCTCGCTCCATTGTCCCCAGCGCGCCACGTAGCCCATCTTGGGCCGTCTGATCTAGGCCGATCGGACGGCCTAAGACTCGTCATCTTCAACCTCCTCTGCCGCTATTCTCTCCCCCATGATTTCCGTACCGACCAACCACCCCTCCGTGGATCTCGCGCATCGCCTTGAAAACCGTGCACGATTCTTGATAGACGCAACTCTAGGTTGTTCCTTTGCCTCATTGTGATCGACCTTGGGACTTGCCCAAGTAAATAAATATTAAACCACTTGATTGAAATTGATTACTATTTGTGGTTATTTCTTGATCGATTCCGATCGCCGCCTACAACGAACGACACATTACTCTTTTAACACGAACAAAGATAAAAACATCTTTTTAAAGCCGTGATTTTCGGACTCGTCAAGGGGATGGAGGAAGAATTCATTGGATAAATCACGATCCAAAGGTTGGGATGTGGCATGTAAGGATAACGTGAGGGGGTTGAGAGGAAGGCAGGGGTAACATCGGTCGTTGGATCAAATTTGATCTAGCAACCTAGATCAGGCACACTAGATGACATGGGGCTTTGATTGGAGGGAGGGAGCATTAGACTCGATGTTGAGATGGACTAATGGGTACATGACATATGGAGGATTGACTTATTCACCATGCATGAAAACATAAAGAAAATAGATTTAAAAAATCAAACAACCTCAAATGCAAAAATACATGATATGAAAAATATATATCTAAATGCATTCTACAATATTCATGAAGGATCCAAATGGGAATGGACTCATATGTACAAGTTATTAATTTTTGGTTGACATTTTATGTAATATAAAATACCCATTATTTTAGTTTTGTATTTTAATTGTTTTTCTGTAAATGAATAATGCATAAAAAAACCAACGCAATCTAAAATAATGAAATGGACATAAATGCACTTTTTTGGATTTTTCTGAGTGAGAGACAAGTAGAAAATGTGAGATATATACATATGAATTGGTCAATGTGATCAAGTCAGTATTTATCTTCTTCATTTTCTAATTTTTCGAATTTTTATTTTTATGCAATTAGTTAGAATATGAGATAAAACAAAGAAATGAAAAGGAGATAAATCAAAAAGAGTTAAATATGTACAAAAAAATATTAAGTTAAAAGTCAGTAAACATGTACAGTATACAGTTTGGTCCCAAAACCCATGTTTCATAAATGAACTCTGATTCCTTTGAATTTGACATTGATTTGCAGATAATTAGATGTACATTAATTCAAAAGTGAGCTGAGTGAAATTGGACATTGAGTGTGAGAGATATCAAGTTTATTGCCTTTCTGTCTTGGAATTATGGTTTAGATTTATTTCACATATATACAAGTTAGTAATTTTGAATATTTCATTATCTAATATTAGTGATATGTACGTAGTGGAACAGATTTTGTCATTAGAAGTTAGTGTGAATTAATTAAAACTAGGTGAAGTTAGATGAATAATTACAAGTGAATGTGAATGCAAAATAAAATGCTAATTTATGCAAATTATTTACGAGTGCATGGATGTTAATTATGGGTTGTAAACACATGACTGCATCTATTTAGTCGGGACGAAGCTCTAGTTTCATCTAATTAGAGTGATGAGTCACAAATCATCACACCCCTAGTAATCGTTAGCCATGCGAGCCTGGGGAGAACCATTCCTACAATAAATGTTATTGTGATCTTTGATATATCAATAAATGTTAGAGGTTTATTTCACTCCTTGTCTGAAATTAAATGAATGAATTTACTTATAAGGTCCCTTAGTACAATGAGGGTGATGTACCATGGCCATCTTTGTAGTCATAGAGTTGTTGATTCAATGGTTGAATCATAAAGGCTGGTACTTGGATAGTATCTAAAGAGTTAGATTGAGAACTCATAAAGCACTGTTAAATGATTTCTTATAAAGGATCTCCAACCTAAGAAGGAGATGGAAATCCCTCTCTAAAGGATGATATCTGACCAACCTCTTGATGCAGGTCCTCTACATAGGAATAGAGATTCATAGGTGTCAGATAAGATAGGTTAAAGAGTTGACTTAACTAGATCAAGATAACCAAGACATATGTCGTATTATATCACGATATAGGCATGTATCCTCTGGCCAGAGGCAGATATATTGTTATATGTCTAAGTATGTACATTAGGCAGACCATAAGGTTGATGACCTAATCAAGGTCTATACACCGATGAGCTAGTATGCTTACGAGGGCATATGAGTAATATAATATCTCAAAGGGATCATACCGGTTCACTACTGAACCGCAAGACGATCCCACTCATGAGGTATTGGGACAAATCAAATTCCATGCATGATCATCTTAATTTGGAAGCATGACAAGAATTTGTAGGTATGATATATGCTTTTAGAAAGCATATGATCGATACCAACTCTCAATGATCGAATGAGAAACTTAAAGATAAAATCCTAAAGAAGATAGTCTAAATATGATCTAAAACTTCGGGTTTTATTCTAGCTCATCCAGTATGCAGGATGTACGGGTATTAGGAATACTCGAGGGTGATGTAATCGTAAACGATTGTATAACCATGACACTTCCATCCTAAGGGTGTGACGAAACATGTTTGGATTTTTGTGACTCCTCTTAGTATATTAGTAATCCAATCCTAGTTGAAATGTTGGACATTGATCTGAATGTGATTTGGATGCAATAAGAAGATTACATTATAGTTTGATTTAATCAAACATCTTTGAGAGGTCCTCGATATCTGGATTTCAGATATGATATCAATCCAAGTCACTATACATGTAATATACAATTGCCCTATCCTTATCTCCAAGTATCCATGGATAAAGCACGTTATTTTTTAAAGAGTTTAAGAATAATTCAATTGTTGAAATTATATCCGAGCGTTGGGAAATTGATGATTAAATGTGATTTATTTATCATGAATAATGTTAATATGATTCATATTATTTAGGTCTTGTCACCAAAAACCTTCCCCGATTGACAGAACGTCCCGCTACTGACACAAAAAGTTTGGTCTCGTCGCTTCAGTGAATCACTTGAGCTCTGAGACATTTTCGGTGCAATGGATCCCGACCAGTGAGCTATTACGCTTTCTTCAAAGGATGGATGCTTCCAATCCCACCTCCTGGTTGTCATCGCTCAATCACTTCCTTTTCCACTAAGTGATTGCCTAGGGACCTTAGCGTACGATCTAGGTTGTTTCTTTGAACACATGATAATAGTCATCTAAGATAATTTAATATGATTTAATTACCAATGATATGATTAATGTAGATATCACAATCTATAATAATAATAATAATAAATATTATAAATATGATTTATAATATATTGGCAAGATTTAATTGTAAATAATATTTACAAATTAAATGTTTATGTGAATTGGATTCACGTCAAACAATTAATTATAAGTGCAATTTATATTTTATATTGGATGTATGAATATTATTCATAATTGTTAATTGAAAATTTTGAAATTATCACAAAACAATTTAGAATTATTTTGGTGAATAATTTTGCAACAAAAGTTGTCGCACATGTGGAATATTTGAAGAGATATGAGATCTCTCAATAAAGGAAGAAGAAGGCCACCTTCCTCTTTAAGAGGGTGGACGACCATGGAGTCCTACTCCTTACATGATTGTCTACTCTATTAAGGGAATGAAGCTTGTCCTCTTTCCTTTATTTCTACATAAAATTGATTTGAATTCAATTAAATATGTTGAAGATTGTTCGCAACACATTTAAATTCATTATTTGTTGTTGAAAATTTATGCAATAATCATGGTCATTAGTTTAAAGCACAAAATAATTTACACCATTGATTGTGTGCACACATGGATTGAGATTCATGGACATCCAATATGTTATAAAAGAAAGTGTAAACCTAGCTCTTTCTTTAACAACAATTACAATAAGATGACGAATCATTAATCGCTAACATTAATTAATTACTATTGTAATATGGCCAATTAGCAACTAATAAGAATCGAATCGAATTTATCTGTGCAGAGGAGTCAGTTTTAATTTATACTTGGGCAAGTCCAGGGTCGAACACAAGACACGAGCAATTAATTGATTTAGACTAAATGTTACATATTTATTGAATTAATCATATAGTGATCTAGGTCAAGTAAATGCAAAACACAGATAATGCATGAATTTTCAAAAAAAATATGCAATTGTTTCAAGTGAAAAAATCATGATGCCCATGCAATATAGTAAATGCACAAACATATGAAAGTGCTCTTGATTAATTGATTAAAAGACCTGTGAAGCTAAATTAAACTCAATAAAAAATCAAGTCATCAATGTGCCAATCAACCACAAATTAATTCAAGTCTAAAGTCAATTATTAGGCTGATTAGACAAATTAAGCTCTCTAAAAATTAATCCATGGAATAGATGTCAAAATAGTACATCAAATGCACTAAATAAAAGAGCATAAAAGGATATTTCAAACGACATCAATTTTATTAATAATGGATGTATGGTTCACAAGATATTAAATCAACAAGACATGGGAATAATTGTAATAAAATAATTTATTTTTTTACAAAAAAGGTCCAAATTGGACTAAATTGCAAATATAGAAAGCCTTCTAGATATTCTTGTAAATTTCACTAAAGGCGGGATTTATCTGTAATTTTAAAGACTTGGATGGGTGATCCTGCAAATTATCCATCCCACCTGCCTTAGTGTGTGACTGATCAAGCTTGGATAACATACAGGTATGTGCCACGTGGAGAAATGTGGCGCCTCTATTCTAGTTCAGGTCACCCAAACCTCAAGGGTGAAGCAGTGCTTCGGTAAGGTCGATGTAGCACTCTGGTAACCGTTGGATCAAGCCCAATTAGGACTAATCTAACGGTGATTACTTCTTGAAGGTCTTCTTCTTCCTCCTCCGCAATTGGTAGTGAAGTTGGGGCTCCGATGGACACTTTATCCATCTGTTATACTCCTTTGCTCTGTCTGAATGTAGGGAGACCTTCATAAAATTCTCACGAAGAAACTAATGCTTGAAAGAAGCTCTAGGGAGACGTGGATTGTCGTCTCAATGAAGCGAATTCAGAGCAGATTTTCAAGATCAGAGCTCAGCAAAAATTCTGATCAATGAAGAACCTTAAGACTCTTGTAGGTGTTAGCTCCGAACCACATCCAAATAGAAATCTTTCAAGATAAAGATGAGGTGTAATGAGGGTTTCTAGATGTGATGGAGTTGAACCCTAAGCGGATTCTTCTTCCTTGCAAGAAGAAGAATGCATTGGAATGATCACAATCATGGATAAATGGATTGTTCATGAGGATGGAGATGCGTGGATGATGGATTAGTGGTGATGGTATATGAAGTCTTAAGTGGTTGAGTGTTACGTAGTAACACTGGAAAATAGGAAGAATACACAAAGAAACAAGGATCATACACTTACCTGGAATTGTTTATCAATGAAGATGATGAAATAAAAGGTAAATCAAGGCATGTTTCGAAGCTTTAAGGGCTGAGTGGGTCTTAGCTTCAAGTTCGTGATCGAAGAACGAAGCTTAAGTAGCAATTTGCGTAGCGGCAGCATGAGATAAATCCCGTGGATCTCACTAGACCAACACATGCATCTTGGTGTCTCTCTTACCCTCTCGTTGTCACCTAATGGAAGGGGATGATGTAAAGAAAGTCTCACAAAGGTGGATAGGAGGTTGCGAGCGGCGGAGAAGGGGTATAAGAAGAGAAAGAAGTTGGCAGAAGTTGGTGGTTGTTGTTTCCCAGACGATGGTTTCCACCACCTTAGTTAGTAAGACAATTAGGGTTAGGTTTGATTAGAGGTATGATTAGGGACTTAACATAGAAGAAGGGAGTTATATGATAGAGTTGAAGGTGGAATCGACAAGGGAAGTTATGTAAGGAGGTTAGGATAACTAGAGGAAGTTGGGTGGTTAGAATGGTCTCACCCTTTGGAGGTCGGGTCTAGAGGTTAGGGATGAAGCCCCAACCATTGGATCTTGAAATCCAATGGTTGGGACCAGGGCGGAAATGGGGGCTAAGATCAGAAGATAAAAAACAATTTGATGATTAGAAAATTTGGGTGGAAATTAATTAATGGTCGACAACATGGCTCACTAACTGAGTGAGCCACGTGGACCAATCAGAATTAAAAGAAAAGAAAATAACTTTGTAAAATCCAACGAAATGATTAGAAAATGAATTAGGGAAACCGTTCAACGTGAAAGTTGTAGACCTCGACGAGATACAAACTTTTATGTAGAACTATAGAAAATACTATATATATACAAATAAAATATTTTTTAAGCATTTTACAAGTATTAAAAATACTTATTTTTATTTCTTTTATTTTTGGATTTTTAACTTATATTCAATGTTAATTTAATTATATATAATATTAATCTAATTTTATTTGGTTTTCAATAAATAAAAAACACATAAAATATATGCATAATAATATAAAATAATCGGGGTTAATTATTTACAATAGGTAAATGTTAATTAGAGTTGGGTAAGGTGGTGATTGGATCATCAAGATTACTTTCTTAATGTATTTATCATTCAATTTAAATCAAGGAAATTATGAATTTGTCATGATTAAATTGATGCTTAATATTTATGAAAATATCTGATCAAACATCAATCACCGTTAAAGATTGTTTAATGACGAAACCCTAATTTAACCTTCAATTGTAGGTCAACTTTTACATGCAAAACATGTTTGTTTGATATGAATAGAAATTTAAGATCTGTAAAAATATTTTAAGATGCCTAGGATTTCTTAGTAATTACTATATATGTATCATGTCGATCATCAATAGCACATGATTGATAAAACCTCTTAGTACAATGTGTACCAGTTATGTTGTCTTGAATTGATTTGGTGATGGTGTATATGCTGTGGATATGCTAATGTGTTACTTAATTGGCATCATGCACCACGGTAGAAACGCTAGTTGTTAGAATTATATATCTGACATGGCTTGATCCATTTCAAGGACGGGTAGCATGAAAAATCTCTGTGTACTTAGACAACGTATAATATCATTATACTATGTAAGGGTGTATACTATATAGTAATACCAATCAAACTCTAATTATTTGTTGGTTGAATTAGATTGTTAATTAATTTATTATGATTAAATTAATTATATCTAATTAAAATAAACACTCTATTATGAATAGATATATAGTTCCCTGGGAAGAACTAATTATGTGAATATGATTTATAATAATTAATTAAAATTTGAATGAGATATAAAGGATCATATAAATGGCATCCATGGTCTCCTGTCAAAGCGAAGAGTTCCATCACCATGGATTGTATGCTCGAGACGCATGTCCCAAGTGATAACTCCTACATACAAGTGCACATGGATCGAGCTTTTTGCTTCTTGAAAGAGTAAGGTCGTATGCGGAGTGACCCCAATATTTCTCCTCATATAATTGAGGTGGTATTCGATTTTGCATAGTGAGTTATATTCCTATTGATGGTTGATTTAATTAACAACAAGTCACCATCACCTTAGGAGTGGTGGTCCTGGATGTTAAAGATTAAACTGGGAAATTCAAGTTGGACTTGCAAAGAGGAATTGGTTCCTGCTTCTTTTTACCCAAGTTGTAATTTCTCATATAATTGGGATGTAATAAAGGTAGAAAAGGAGATCCTAGATCTTGCTAGAGATATATCTGTAAGTATATCTCTTGCTTCAATGCACTTTTAGAGTTGAAAAGGTAAGACAAATTTGATTAAAAAGGCCTTATTCCAAGAATTTAAATTTGAATATATAATTATTTCTATATTCTAATAAGTGAATTCTTAATCTCATATATGAAATCCATGAATCCGCTCATTAGGCTTCTGGAGGTCAACCAGTTGACCACACCTAATTATTCGGACTGGATCCACAACTTGGAGCGTATTCTTTCTATAGAGTGCATTGACTATGTAATCACCAGAAACAAGCATGAAAACCTTCAAACATTAGAAGAACGCCAATTCAATGAAAATATGATGAAGAACATTCATTGGCCAAATGTTATATACTAGGATCTCTGTCCAATGGGTTGCAGAAGCAACATGTGGACATGGATGGTTGCCAGGATATAATGTTGAATCTGAAAGATATGTTCAATGACGTTAACCATACTTAGTGCAATAATATAATGAAATAACTTATTCACTGCAAGAGAATGAAGGGACTTCCGTTAGAGAGAACACAATCAAAATGTTCAGTTATCTCTCTGAATTGGATACTCTCGAGGCTAAATGGACATAAACATGCAGTCCGACTTCATTATGTTATATCTTCCCAAGTCTTTCACCAACATTGTGGTATCATACCACGTGAGTAAGTTGGGGTTAAAATATTGAACTCCTGACTTCATTAAAATATGCAGAAGACACAATGAAGAAAGAGAATCACACTGGCAGTGCAATTATTGCACATGTCAAAGGGTTGCATGGTCAGAAACATGGGGCTCGGAAGGGCTCGATTCATAAAAAGAAGAAGAAGAGTCAAGCTATCGGCTCATCTACTCTTGCTTCAATACTGACACAATCAAAGAAGATGGATGTATGTCATCACTGCAAGAATTTAGGGCACTAGAAGCGTAACTTCTCAAAATGCCTAAAAACCGTTGATAAAGGTAAAACCCCAACAAGTATAAAACATACTTTCATCATTGAAACCAATTTTCTGATAGGACGAGAAGGTACTTGAATCATTGATTCTAGTACTTCTATATATGTATGTAATTTGGTATATCTATTTCAGGAAACTAGAAGTCTTGATGAAGGAGAGATAGTCATCTAGATGAGATCTGATATAATTGTTACAACATACACTGTCAGGACCTGTAGACTATCATTATCTAGTGGGAGAGTCCTTGTACTTAAAGAATGTCTTTATATTCCATATGTTATAAGGAACCTTATATCTATATCTTATTTAGTTAGAAAATGGATATTCATTCTTATTATGTGAGAAACTTGTCATAAATCGTTATGATAAATATATTGAGATGGTATTCTAACTTCTGGTGGACTCTGTGTATTGTTCATTGATGAATCTTTCATGAATGTTACTGCAAATAATAAAACTCCTAAGAGAACTACAGAGGACGGATATCAATATATTATGATTTGACATCAAAGGCTTGGTCATTTATCTATTGATAAGATCAATAGATTGAAAAAGTATGGACCCTTAGATTTTCTATAGGTCCAAACTTTACCCGCATGTGAACATTGAATTCAAGTTAAAATGACCAAAGAACCCTTTCGTAACAAGGTTACATGATGCGAGGGTATTCTTTGCTTAATACATACTGATGTATGTTGTCCCTTCAATACCGCAACCTAAGATGGATATCGATATTATTTGTCATTTATTGATGACCATTTGCAGTATGGGTTTATCTTCATATTACATCATAAGTCTTAAACCTTTGAAAAACTCAAAAAAATCATGGTTTTGGTTGAGAGCCAAACCGATAGGAAGATTAAACAAATTCAATCTAACCGAGGTAACGAGTACCAAGTAGATGAATTTAAGGAATGCCTCAAAGAGAGAAGAAGTTTATCCAATCTCACTCCTCCTAGAACTCCCCATTAAATGGTGTTGTTGAAAGATGCAACAGACTATCATCGACATGATCCATTCAATGATGAACAAAGCATATTTACCTCTTAGTTTCTGGGATATGTGGTGGAGATTACAATGTATATCCTAAACAATATTACTAACAAATCAGTTCATAGAACCCCTCATGATATTTGGTTTGGAACCAAGCCCTAGTTTTAACACTTGAGGATTTGGGGTTGCTTGGTCCATACGAAGAATGTATATGCAAGTAAGCTAGAATATTGTACTAGAGAGTGTTACTTCATTAGGTATGTAAAGGATTGTATAGATACCAATTTTACGACCTGAGACTCAAAAGGTGTTCTTCTCTAGAGATGTGAAACTTATGCAGTGTGACAAGAGTCAAGACAAAAATAAAGGAAAGGAACTCATTGAATCCCTTAGGATATTGAGCTTCTTGAACCAAAACCTAAAGATACGAGAAGATGAAACACTTGTACCTCTTTGAAGGAGTTCAAGGGTGGTTGTACCACTTGAAAGGTACGGATTCCGTGTGTTAGGTGGAACTAATAATGATTCAACTTCATTTGATAAAGCACTCGTAGATCATGACATGAATAGATGGATACGTGCAATGACTTCTAAAATAGACTCATGCACAAGAACGGTGTATGGACCCTAGAGGATCCACCTAGAGGGGTAAACCTAGGTGAAAATGGATCTCTAAGAGAAAGAATGGACATGATGGGAAGGTAGAGACCTTCATGGAACGTCACATAGATAAGTTCTACATACTAAGAGAAGGCATCGACTATAATGAGACAATCTCTCCTGTGGCTAAATCCATTAGGGAACCGCTAGCTGTAGCTTCATATCTTGACTACGATGTCTAGTAGATGGATGTTAAGACAAAATTCCTCAATGGATACCTCAAGGAGGAAATCTATATGGAGCAGCCCCAGGACTTCGTAACTAAGGAAGGAAAAGTATGTCAGCTTAAGAAATCCATCTATGGGCTCAAACAAGCTTCTCGTAGCTGGAACATCATATTTGATGAAACTATAAAGAGTTACAACTTTGTTCAGATTCTAATTAATCATGTATGTACAAGAAGCTTAGTGTGAGTGTCATTGTGTTCATCGTGCTTTACTTAGATGGCATCTTTATGATTGGGAATGATATAAGGATGATGACTAGTGTTAATATATGGTTGTCCCATACCTGCGAGATGAAAGATCTTGGAGAAGCCTCTTATATCTTATGTCTGAAGCTGTTCAAAAACAGAGAAAAGAGGATTTGGAGATTGTCACAACATGGATACATTAAGAAGATCTTGGAAATTTTCCATATGGAGAATTCCAAAAAAGGATTCCTTTCCTTAAGGCATGGTATTCACTTATCTAAAGGGATGGCTCCTCAAAGTGTTGAGGATAATAAAGCCATGGCTGGATGCTCTTACATATTAGTTGTGGGAAGCCTAATGTATGCCATGATGTACACAAGGTCAGATATCTGCCATGTAGTGAGTGGCAAGCGGTTACCAATCTTGCTATGGAGAACAATACTGGAATGCAGTAAAGAACATATTTAAGTATCTAAGATGGACATAAGATTACATCTTAGTCTATGGAGATGGTGATCTCCAAGTCTTAGGATACACAGATTCAAATTTCCAATATGATATAGATGACCACAAGTCAACTTCAGAATTTGTGTTCTTGTTGAACGGTGGTGATATGAGCTGGAGAAGCAAGAAGCAAGACGATACGGTTGATTCAATAATAGAAGTGGGATACATTGCCGCATCAGATGTTGTAAAGTAAACGGCGTGGTTATGCAAGTTTATCGTGGAACTTGATTTAGTTTCCACTAATACTCCCATCCTGTTGCTCTACAATAACATGGGAGCCATAGTTCAGGCGAAGGAACCTATGTTGCATCAAAAGAGCGAACACATGGAAAGGAAATACTACAATACATCATTCGAGATATTCAAAAGTGTGGAGACATCATCATCACCAAGGTGGCCTCTACTAATAACGGTGCTTATCCCCTTACCAAAACTTTACCCTAAAAGATTTTCGACCATCGTGCAATGAGTATGATTTTAAAGATTGTACATGAATGGTTTTGAGGGCAAGTGGGAGATTGTTAGCCATATGAGCCCAAGTGATGAATATCTTATTCAACATGCTAAAATTGGTCAATTAGACTCTGTTCCACAAAACTCATATGTATTTAGTCATTAATATAGCATCATTAGCATTCATACATGTGTAAATAATATTCGCATTTCCTCATGCATAATTGCATAAAATAAGGAACTAAAAATTTCAATGTAAATTGACTTGAAAAGCTGCTAACTTCCACTATTTTTAATTAATTCATCCTAACTCCGATTGATGTAAAATCACCTCCATTGTGTAGATATTACTGACAAGAAAAAATTCAAAAAATTGCTAAATCAAATAAGTGACAAATAAACCCAAAAACTAATTTCACATCAGACGAACTAAAATGCACATATCTTCCTCATATAGTATCCAATTTCGGTCTACTCACTTTTAAAGTACTCCATTTTTAAATACCTTTGAAACAAGATCAATTTCATAAAATCGGAGAACATATGTGAAAGTTGGATTTTGGGCCTCTTTTGCGCATTTTATCTTTTTGTGATTTTTGACATGTGTTTTTATGTATGTAATTAACCTATTTTATTTTATTTCTTTTTCATTGTATTCTTTAATGAAAGTTTTATCACATGATACAAAAGACCAAATTTAAATCATGATTGAAATCGAAGAAACTGACTATGTTTGAGTGACCTCTGTGAGTTTGTACACAATTTGCTTGGTTTGTACTCCTATTTTATTTCCATAGTTTCTTATTTATTAAAATTTCAAAAAAAAATAGATTAATGTGTAATTAAGTGTCCTTTATTTTATCGTATTTTTTAGAACTTTTATATCACTAGAAAATTGCAAAATCACCAAAAGTGGTTTCTATATGCGGAGAACCATCAAAAATACCACTTTCGTATAGTTGAACTCTTTTGCTCTTGATTCCTTCACGAAAGTTGTAGATCTCGTCGAGACCAACAACTTATGTAAAGGAATTTTTGATCCAAAGTCTCCTTCTATTTCTTTTCTATTTTTCTTTCTCTTTTATTTTTGAATTTTTAGGGGCCTTCACTGTCCTCCTTCTCAGGGCCGTCCCTGAGGCTTGTCCTCAGGTGCAATGGCCCAGGGCCCATCTACTTTGGGGGCCCATCTCTAAATAGGCTACATATAGTTAGCTTTTATTATTTTTATGGATATGCCTATTTCAAATACTATGAATGAAAATGGATCGAATACGGATCAGATATGCCTATTTCCATATCCATATTCGCTTCATCTCTATCGAATATGAATACGGATACGGATATGATTTAGATATGCATTAAGGAAACCATATCTTTAAAAATACGGATACGGATATGAATCAAATGTTTATCGAATTTGAATATGGATCGAATAAAGAGCAAACCTGATACATATTGAATAAAGAGCTAACCTAAATATGAATCAAATAAAGATTGATCCAAATAGATCCAATAAACATGGAAACCAAATACAGGTCTATTAAAGATCACATACGAATACGAATTGATATTTAATCAAAGTTTACAATGGTTTTAAAAATGACAATGAAATATAAATAAGTTTTATCATGACAAAAGGGATCATCAAGGAGGTAACATGTGTTCTTAACTAGAAGCAAAAAGGGGGATACAGTTTCGTAACTTTTTTTCGTGTCCATCCCCAAATAAACAGAAGTTTACTAATATCTGCTTCCGTATTCAGGGGTTCGATATCGGAGAGGAGATGATACCAGTGTGTTGTGTTCCTAATAATATATTGTATTATATAATATATAATGCTAATATAATAACATGGGATTGTGTCTTATATTATATTAACTAATATAGACAATAATATTAAATGTTGTATTCGGACATCCGGATCCAAATATTTAACCATTAACATTTCCGTATCTATATCCGAAAATTTTTTACAACCCATAGCCATATACGATACATATTCGATTAATATTTGAATATGGATATCCGTATCCAGTAATTTTTCGAATACAATAGCGGATATTTGGATATATTTGTATCAGTTTTCATCCCTATCAAATAGTAATCCAATGTTTAAACAACTACATGGGTCCATAGTTATTTACATTTGCATGTGTCATTTGACTCTTTGTATTCCTAAATGGTTTAAAATCCTTTGGATTCCTTAATACCACATTAATATCTTAAGAGTTAAGACTACATATTTAACTTAAATGTGTCCTTCGAAGATAACTTTGACCTCCTCCTCTTGTGATTTTCGATTTTCTCCATTGTTGCAATTTCTCCTGCTTTTATTTTACGACTCTGTTGTTGTTGGACATCCACAAATCACGTCTCCAGTTAATGGTATTTTTTATATTTATGCATTGTCATTTTTTCTTTAAATCCACAAATCACAGTTATTTTTTAGATCCGTACACCTACTCATCATATTTTTGTAAGTATAAATCACCTCTTGCATTTATTCTAAGAAATTACAAAATTGAAAGTTATTGCACATTGTAGGGGATTGGGAAATTGGCTTTAACCACTTGAACAGTTGTTATCTTTTTTACAAAAAAAAAAGCACCGCTCATTGCTCAATCACATGGCATACGTTTCCTTTTTCAAAGTTCTTGTCGTCACTATAATCAATTTTGTATTTGTGGTAAGAATATTTTATTGTGGGATTGTGAATAACCATTAAATAATCTTTTAGGTAACTTTTATTGTTTCCCGAAAAATCAAATCTTTACTATTTAATTTTGGTTTTAAGATTAATGCTAATTATGACTGAGAAGTTATTTTATTAACATGTATCTTTTTAGATCTTGGACTATTAATAGAAACTATCAACCTGGCATGATTTCTACTGTCAAATAAAAAATTGATGACTTGATTATTTTTTTATAACTATTATTTTATTGTTTCTTTAAATCATATATTACTTTTATTGCAATTAATTGTTTAGTGCTTGTTTGAATATTATTTTTCTCTAACCTTACTTTTTCCGGCCCATATGATATGGAAAATAGACATTAAGAGATAAACTCTTATTTTTAAAATATTTGTATCATTGTAATCAATGGATATATGTGCTTCTGTGCTTGAACATTCTCAAAAATCCTAACGTAAAAAAACACATGCCGTACATTTTTTTGTTAGCTATTGACCATAGCTTTTGTTTGTATTTACATTCCTTGAGTTGCATTACATCCATAGATGTCTATTCCGATTATAGAATTTTTTTAAAAAAAAAAGTATTCATGATTTATTTTTTGATGTTCGTCGATCATAAAATTTATAGTTCTTTGTAAAAATTAAAGAAATTTTTATAAGAAATTTACAATTTAAAAAAATAAATTATTTTTTTATAGGGGCCTCTTTTTCTCTTTTGCCAAGGGCCCATGAAATGTCAGGGACGGCACTGTTCCTTCTCTCAGCACAAGGGGAGCCCGTGCTCCCCATCCCCTCTCCCTCCATCTACAACATCGGACTCTCTGCCTCCCCCTTCATAACTGCCACCACGCCAGTCGCTCACCACATGTAACATCCCCATCATCTCCGACCGATGTCCCTCTGCTCGCAAAATTGATGCCAATCTCCTTCTCTTACAAAACCAACCCCATCGGCCCCCGCTCATCCCATCCGCCATCTCCACCTTCACGAGACAAAGAGCCAACAAAGTCCGATGGTGACAGCACCCTCGTCCTAGCAAAGATCTACTCGAGACACGATCCACAGCGATCCATTGTTGTATTGCTGCCTCCTTGCGAGCAGCAGAGCTTTGGGGTCACCTCATCGGACCCCTGAGGCAAAGATCGGAGAAGAGAGTCCTCCTTTCTTCTCTCTAGGTGAACCATCCCCCTGCTATGCCTCCAACACCATTTCTTCCTTCCCGCACGCCCTACGCACCAACGCTGCACAGCCACCTTGGCCTTTGCACATCCGCTCGCCACCACCTCCTACCGCAGCTTCCGCCACTCGCCTACATCTCAATTGCTCTCCATCGAATGCCATCACACACTCGACCACTCCATCAACCCCCCTCCCTCTCTTCAATTTTTGCAGGTGCAGACCAAGTTTCTTGCCTCCGCCCGATGCTCTTGACCAACCTACATCACCTTCCACCACCCTCCACCTGCTCGGTACCACCGTAAACAGCATGCCGTTGTGCCACCCTCCCCATCACCCACCGTTTCACGCTCCACCTCCGTCCAAGATGCCATGTATTCCTCCGCTCGATGCCTTAGCAGCCGCTTCCACCTACCGTATAGGCTCTCCTCGCATCAATCGGTCGACCACCTCTCCCGCGCGCATCGCCTCTAGTCTTCGCGTGTGTGGTGCGCGACCGTGAGCCTCCGCTCCACCTCAGCCTGTGTGCATGCCTTGACCTGCGTGTCCACCCTCATTGACCACCTGACGTCCCTGCACATGAAAATTACGTGATCTGGGGACAATTTGCATCACCCCCTCCCCCAAAGATCACCCGCATATGCCAAAGCCTCCTAGCTGACGTCATCGCCACATGAGTAGCACATAACGAGTGGAAAATTGCATGCCCTCCAGGGATCCATTTGAGGAAAAAATAATTATTTTTATTACATTTTAGTCCATGCTACTTCATTTTATCATATCTTTCACATTCAAACTCCGATTTTAATGTGTAATATGTCGTTTTGAAGCTTACTCCGTGTTCTATCATTTTTTATATCTTTGGAGAGATCTAAGGTCGTTTATTAATAATTATTATTTGATGAACCTCTTAATCATTGTAGGCTTGATTGTTGATTTTGATCTACTCTACAGGGGCCCATTCGAGGAGATTTTTATTTATTCCTCTCATAATTATTGATCATATAAATTAAGGATTTAATTTTTGTAGGGGTGTAATCATAAATGATTTAACTTATCTCTCGTTATTTTACGTGATCAAAATCTATTTATCTGATTAGATTAGAGAGATTTTGGAGATTAAAAAATTGTTGATAAAATCAATTTTTATTATCTTCATAATTTGTGAGATTATTCATAGATATATTCGCATTTTCACCTGTAGCAGAGATTCAAATTGAATATCTTTTCTTGGGCATACACTCTTTTGATATGTGACTTAGTTTGAGGATATTGATCACTATTGTTGGGATTAAAGATTATAGTCATAGATCCTATGCTCAACTACTCTGTTTATTTTTTCATTGCATTTTCATTTCATTTTCCCTTTATTTTCTTGACACAAAATTAGCATTGTAATAAATTAATTATTTAAATTAATTTAAAACCACACAACTAGAAATAATTTGTTACATATGTTCGACCTTGGTACACTTATCAAATTAAAAAAATACTCCACAATATTCAAAGATTGTGCTTTTTGATCGATCGAATTTCGTCTCATATACTCCAATTATCAATTATTAAAGAGGAAATTTTCACGTTCATCACCAGGGTGAACCATTCCTATAATAATTGTTATTGTAATCTTTGATATATCAATAAAGGTTTTTGATTTATTTCACTCCTTGTCATGGATTAATTGAATGAATTCCCTTATAAGGCCCTTTAGTACAATTAGGGTTATGTACTTAATAATCATACAGATGTTGATTCAATGGTTAGATGTTGGTGCTTGGATGATATATAAAGAGTTAGGATGATGACTCATCAGTTACCGTCAAATTATTGTTAAGAAAGGATCTCCAGCCTAACAAGGAGATGGTGATCCCTCTCTAAAGGATGATATCTGATCGACCTCTTGAGCATGTCCTCTAGGAATAGAGATTCGGAGGTATCAGATAGATTAGGTCAAAGAGTTTACTTGATGAGATTAAGATAACCACGACTTATGTCATATGTTGTTATGATATAGGAACGCATCCTCTGATTAGAGATAGATGTATTATTATATGTCTAAGTATGTACATTAGGTAGACCATTAGGTTAATGACCTAATCAAGGTCTATATACTAGCAAGTTGGTGTGCATATGAGGTCATGTGAGTAATATGATCTCTTAAAGGGATCATATAGGTTCACTACTGAACCGAAAGACATGAGCTCACTCATGAGGTATTGGGACCGATCAAATTCCAAGCATGGTCATCTTTCTTTGAAAGCATTACAAGAATTTGTAAGTATGATATATGCTTTTGGAAAGCATGTGATCGATACCAACTCCCAATGACAGATTGAGAAACATAACGATAAATCCTTGAACAAGGAAGTCTAAATACGATCTAGAACTTTGAGTTTTATTCTAGGTTTTCTGGTACACATGGTGCGTGTATATCGGGAATACTCGAGGGTGATGTGATCTTAAATGATTCTATAACCATGACACTTCCATTTTGAGGGAGTGGTAAATCAGGTTTGGATTTTAATGACTCATCTCAATAGATTAATAATCCAATCTTAGTCCAAATGTTGGACATTAATCTGAATATGATTCGGATGCAATGAGAAGATTGGATTTACAGTTTAATTTAATCAAACATCTTTGTGAGGTCTCCAAGATCTATATTTCAGATATAATCTCAATCCAAGTCACTATACATGTAATATAAATCCATGTCCTTATCTCCAAGTATACGTGGAGAAAGCATATTATTCTTGAAAGAATTCAAGAATAATTCCTTTATTTAAATTATATCTGAGCATTCGATAATTGAGGATTAAATTTGATTTAGTTATCATGAATAATATGAATATGATTCATATTATTTGGGCACCCGAGAATATTTATCTAAGATAGTGAAATATGATTTAATTATCAACTATATGATTAATTTGAATATCATTATCCATAATAATCATAAATATTACAAATATGATTTTGAATGTGTTGGAGGGATTTGATTGCAAATACTATTTGCAAATTAAATGTTGATGTGAATTGGATTCACATTTAATTGTAAGTGTGATTTACATTTTATATTGAACTATGAATATGATTTATATATATTAATGGTACGATTTATACTATCACAGAATAATTTGGAATTATCTTGGTGACTAATTTTGCAACAAAAGTTGTTCCACATGTGGATTATTTGAAGAGATATGAGATCTCTCAATTAAGGAAGAAGAGAGGCACCTTCCTCTTTAAGAGGGTGGATGGCCATGGAGTCCTACTCCTTTTATGGTCGTCCACTCTATTAAGGGAAGGGGGCTTGTCCTCTTTCCTTTATTTTCACATGAAATTGATTTGAATTAAATTAAATATGTTGAATATTATTTGCAACATATTTAATTTATTATAAATTGAATATTTATTATTACAAAATTATGTAATAAAATCATGGTCATTGACTAAAAGTACAAAATAATCTACACCATTGGTTATGTGCACGTGGATTGAGATCCATGAACATCCAATATGTTATAAAAGAAAGGCTAGACCTAGCTCTCTCGTTAACAACAATTGCAAGAGCAACAACTCTCTCTCTCTCTATTCTCATATATACCCTTTATCTCTGTCTCTCAATATTCCGGTCATCCACCATATTGACCTAGAGAGCTTCACAGTCATCGTGACATCATTGTGTTGCCGAATCGACTACTCATGGATCTCTGCCTTCTTTGGCGTATCTTTGTCGTGAGGAAGGCTATCGATTTTGTGGGATGAAATTAGAAGATTCCGTACTCCGATTTTCAACTCGGATTTCGGGAAACATGCATTTCATACATGTGCCCACAAGTACATCCTTCATCAAATCAGACTTGAGACAGAAGATCTCTTCATTTAGAGACATACACGATCACAAACACGTTTCAAGAGGTAATTCTATTACTCATTTGTGATCTTGATGAAATGACATGAGAATGGTTTTCATATCATGTGATTTCATCTTAATTAACTTTTTAATTCCCGTTGCCCCAAGCAACTAGTATGACTAGTCACTTTTGATCATATGTGATGCGATCTTCATGCTTTCGTGATGTCCTAGCCTTCTGCAATATCATGGAGCTCAGATGTGACAATCGAGCAGTGATGCACATAGCTACAACCCCATTGTTCCACAAACAAAACAAACATGTGGAAGTTGACTACTACTATACTAGAGATTTGATACAGAGAGGGCTACTTCGTACTCATGTCGTACCTCAACAGAACAAACTACGGATATATTCACCAAACCACTCGAGCATGTACAAATGGAAAAATATTGTAACAAGCTTAGCATGATTGATATATCTGATCCAGCTTGAAGGGGGTGTTGAGAGCTTATATTATAAACCTTATGGGTATTTCGATCATCTTATATATGAGAGACGGCTCCTACTGTAACCCTAACCATAGGTCTCCAACTATATAAGAATCCCTATGGTTATCTTATCAAATACACACAGATTCTAGTCTGAGCTTTCAACTGTGTTTAATACAGAGCATTGTATTGTTGTACAGAAATTTGGTGTATGATTCAAAGCGTGAAAGTTTTTGGCATGTGATTCAAAGCACATATACAAATGGTTGAGGAATCCAACGTAAAACTCAGTATAGTGGATAAGTTAATCAACGTGATTGATCAAGAATCTTGGGTCATAGACTTCGGTTGTGGTTTTCACCTAGTTGGATTTCAACGAGAACATTATTGTGCAAGAGATTGATTTTATTGTTTGATTTCCGTGATCATTTGTGATTGTTGTTTGTTTAGTTTTTATTTGGTCTTTACTTGCAAAATAAACCCTCCGCCCCCTCTATAGTAGTATCGTGATCCTATAGGTGTTCACACCTTCCACTATAGTGCTCTTTTGAAATGAGAATAACACAATCTCATGTATAATAAGGAAGATTTATCCCCCACAAAGAAAGAAACCACAAACCACATAACAATATTAAAAAGGATTTTTGTCACTTGTTGCCTTTTTAACTTCTACAATATCAGTTACACCCCTCCCTTTTTGGCAATAGCAATTGTTCCTACGACTTCTTACAAAATCCATTGTTCTGCTCTTCTGTTAAGGTAAAGTAGGGGCATAGTTGATATTACAAAAGGAAAGAACTGTGAATTTTGTAAGAAGTCAGGGCACAACTGATATTACAAAAATAGAGGGGCATAACAAATATTGTAAAAATTAAGAAGTGCATAAATGAAAAAAATGCATTAAAAAGAAAGCATCCTCAATATAAAACCGATTATACAAAGCTTATAGAGCTCGATGTGTGAGTGGACAAGGCTAGAGCTGGTTGATGACGATGATGATACACACATGAAGAGCATGAGAGCTTGAGAAATGAACATACAAGAATAGGAAGTATAGAGCTCTCAAAGTGTTTTCTAGTGTTGTGAATGATGTAAATGTGTTCTTGATGTATTTTGTTTTAAAAGGGTTACTTATGACCTATTAACATGCGTAGAACTGACTTCCAAACATTTGGGTTAAGTAAAATGAGTATGTGGGCCGTTAGGAACAACTTGCATGGAAATATCCAGCACGAGTAAATTAGTCGACTAAATAAGAAATTAACCACCTCAAAAATGTAAAATATCGATTAACAAATTGTCTTCAAAAAGTTCAAAGTTAACGCCTTATTTTCTGACCATTAGATAAAAGTAGTCAACTGAAAATCTGAGTCAACTTGTAGAGAGTTTTAAGTCGATTGAAATCAACGGATGCTAAATCAAGGGAATATGATAGCGTAACTACATGAAGTGTTGCGCTTCTCCCCAAGGCTTTGAACTTCTGACTCCATTATTATTTTGGATCTTCTTTTTGAGTAGAACCTCATGGTTCATCTTGAGTACAGAAAGAAACCACTTGAACAACTTCTTCATAGGCTTGGGTTGAAGTTCTTTTTCCTGCTATCCACAAAACAAATTTACAGAGAAAAATTCTCTTGAGAAGGCGGCTTCTACTTTGCGAAAGTCGTCTCCTGAAGAGGCGGCTTATACCAAAGCCACCTCTTCAAAAGGCGGCTTTTGCTCAATAATAGACAGAACGTGCAGCCCACCCCGTCTCCCAGCCACACTTTCCCAGCATTACTCCCAGCTCTGGTCACCCGACGTCGCCTCCTCTTTCATCGTTGCCTCCTCCGCCGTTGTCGCATCCCCCATCTGACGAATCCTCCTTCGTCCACTCCTTCTCTACCTAGGTCATCCTTACCCATCATCGGGTTGTTCAACAATGACCTAAGGCGAGTTCTTCATCCATATCAGTAACCCTAGTTTGAGATTGTATATGATATGTTCGTCTCTCTATACATATAGGATGTCCATGGATATTTTGTGTTTTTGTCACTTCGGAGGAACGATTATAAATTCTAGGAAGGACACAACTTATCAAGGTGGTCGTATGACACCGCTGAAGTTAGTTCGAACATAAAGTTTGATATCTTGTTGGAGAAGATCGTGTCGTTATTCCGGGTCGAACGTATACATTACGCTGACTTGAAATTATTTTACAAAATGGAGGGGAATGGCGGTAGTTATTTGGTGAATGTTGAGTACGATGATGACATACAAGACGTTGAGTATGTAGGAATGATGGGTTCATCATACCGTTCAATTTTATATGTAACCCGTCAAGAGGAGTCATCACCGAATGTCACCCGAGCCTCTTCACCTGTCACCCGAGTATGTCACTCCCAATGTCATAATGTCATAAATCAACGACATTCCACCAATAACACAAATGAGTGTGGTCTATGCAGGGGGGAAGGTCACAATAGGAGGAAGTGTCCAAACCGAGGTTTACATGGTAGATTCTTGCATATGTTATACTTATTTGACTACTTTTATGCCTTTTTTATAACTATCCGTTGATATTATAATGCAGATGGAGCCGGGCCTAGCTGGTCGTTCAGTTCTTCGCCAGCAGCGCGAGCACCGTTCACGTGATGTTTGGTTGGGGGATGTAAGTATTGGAAGACTTTTTAATGTACGATCTTAACCTTTGCTATACTAATTTTTTCCCATTGTAGCTTTACATGTGTCTAGGCGGCTACGTTGTAGGAGACGCGAAGGTGTACTTTGTCGGTCACAGATAGATGAGAGATTAGTGGAACATGTATACACCGCGGGTTTTTTTAGGGTGTTGCAGCTACAGTTTATTTCCTTGGATTGGCATTTGTTGACTGCATTGGTAGAGAGATGGAGATCGGAGACGCAAACTTTCCTCATGCGTCATAGAGAGATGACCATTATTCTCTAAGATGGTTGCATTCTTGTTGGGTTTGAAGACAGATGGGCATGTCGTGATTGCACAGACTACTTCTCCAAGCTGGGCGGATCTTTGCGAGAGATTGCTAGGCGTGCGACCACATAGGCTGGATATTGATGGTGCTCGCCTATGGATGACATGGCTTCAAGAGCAATTCTCTGAACTACCTGCAGATGCAAACACAGATATGGTCATCAGACACGTACGATCTTACATTTTGCAGATGATTGGAGGGATCATTTTTCCTGACAAGTCAGGAAATGAGGTGTCCTTGATTTACTTACCATTTTTGGAGGACTTAGAGGCATGTGGTGCTTATAGTTGGGGATCTGCGTGTTTAGCTTACCTATACAGAAACATGTGTGTGTCATCGAGGGCGGATGCAGTAGAGATTAGTGGCTTGCTTATCCTCCTACAGCCATGGGCCTGGGAGCGATTTCCTCACATTGTGCCTGTGGTACATAGACGCCCGTTGTAGCGCGGTAGTCCACTAGGTTGTCGCTGAGTGCAGAGTTTGACGTCACATCAGAGCCTACCCATGTTGTACGACCTTACAGGGATGCATTTGATCTCCAGACTCCTGATCAGGCAACGAATTAACTAACATTTACTATCTTATTTACTTTTTTTGGTGACACTACTTATGTGACGTGTTATATGGGAACCATACACTGCTGAGATTATGAGTTCTCTGCCTCCATATTGCTTGGACGGGCAAGATCTATACACTGCTAGAGTACCACTTATTCATTTCTGTATCGTGAAGTTGTATGTGCCTGACAAAGTCCTACGCCAATTCGGTGCAGTCCAGGAGATCCCAGGCCAGTGCGACACATCCATGCATCTTCACAACATTGATCTTCGAGGGAAGACGTCGGTCGATTGGGTACAGTTCCATGCAAACTATGTGCAGATGTGGAACAATCGACGTCAGTATGTGTTGGCTACCACACCAATTGGCCATGGAGGTGAAGACGTATCTAGGGATTATATGGAGTGATACAACCGCATCACATGGCGATTTATAGGGAGACATGGATGCGTGCTCGATATGGTGGTATGTTAGCGTCAATTCCCTTGAGAACGTCTCATTTTTCTTTAGTTGAGATATAGTCATTTTTTTCATTCTGCAGGTAACACGATTAGATGAGATTGTTCACCTTATGGGACCTAACGAGGATGTGATCCAATTGGTGACAGACACTTGACGCCTTCTCGATGACTCTATCCAACGAAATTCAGGGATGGACTCCATGAAGATGAAGAGGATGAGGAGGGAAGACCAGCCGAGGGTACATCTTCACAGAGATATGGACGTGGTAGAGGACATGGACGTATACGCAAAACACGAGGAGGACGAGCACATCCCCATGTCGAGGACGTACAAGCTTCGGGGTGGAATATCAAACTCCTAGGGCCTGTTTGGTTGCTGGGTTGGACTAGGTTGGGTTGGGTTGGGGTATCCCTGTGAATAGTAAACTGTACCCCTATGAATAGTAAACTGTGAGGAGGATTGAGAGGGTTGGAAGGAGGGGTATACAACCCAACCCAGTCCAACCCAGCAACCAAACAGACCCCTAATGTTGAACAGGAATCTGAGAGAATACAACAAACTCCACCTGCACCGATGAGAGAGAGGCCACAAAGCGAGCCTAGACCATCGCATCGCCATTCACCATTACCTCCTTTGTTATATGATGTAATAGTTGACGAAGAATTCTCGCAAATTGAGCAATTGATCATGACAATCTATTGTCTTCATTCTCAGTTGAGCCAACTACAACAGTTCCTCAACAAGCACCTGCACAACGTCAATATATTTGAAGGAGGCGACGCATGTGATGTTTTATGAGTTGTTTGGGTGACTATTGTTTTTTGGGGGGCTCATATGAGTAGAGATTGTTGTTTGGAGTTTACTGTGTACCTTGTTTATGTAAACATTGTAACTTTTAAACTTAGAATCTATATACACATGTTAAAAGCCGGTTTTTCATCCGGCTGTTGACACGTGGTAAAACCTCCATCCAGTTTCGACGGAAACCCTTCAATTCCCTCAGCTCGAGTTTCCTCCTTTAAAAAACAATCAGAGGCATTTCACCTTCGTATCTCTCCATAGATGTCATCCATCTGTTCCGACACGCCATCACCCTCACGAGCTCCCCCACTTTCGCGGGCCTCCTCCCCTTCCCGGAACTCCCTTCCTTCCCGGCCCACGGTGACCCATCGACGACGACTTCAGTACAAGCACCCTCTTCATCTTGCTCGTGGCCGTGGATGTCAGCGACCCCCGCGTCGCTGCCGACGACCCCCTAACGATGCTAGCGACTTCTCTTCATGCGAGACGTAAGAGAGGAGGCAGGAGCCGGTGGTGCAGCAGACGGCAATGAAGATCTCATAGGCGGTTTGGCGGAGGTGCCCATTGGAGAGGGGGATGGAGAGGTCGTCTGAGGGGGAGGGAATGAGATCCGAGAGGGTAGGGGAGCGGCGGCAGAAGGAGGCCCCATTTGGCAATGGCAGAGGTGGATTTGCCTCTCCGGTTCTGATTCTGTTAGCGGTTCTGCCTCTTCCAATGCTGCCAACATCGTTAAAAGATGGTGAGGGGTTTACGCTGAGATTTTTCGATTTTTTTAACTTGAATGACTTTTGGATGCTTTGCTTCAAGAATTTGAGGTTATCACTTGATCCGATTAACGGGTTGTTGTTGAAATCGACGTATATCATTTGTGATGGTGCAACTTCAGGTAGCCTGGTGATAGATAAGGAAGTCAATCTAAGGGACAACCTGCTTCGACTCCTCAAGTAGGTATGATCATGCCTTCTCCATATACTGACACAGTGGGTAAGGGTCCTCAAAGCCAAACACCGTCGCAATGTATGGGGTTTCCTGTTTTATACCCATTTGTGCTCTTTTTACAATATATGCTTTATTTGATATATAATGGATAACGACAAAGTACAGTGAAGCTCATCTTTCTATCTTAATTTCATCTCCTCTTTCCTCTGTAACTAATGTTCCAAAGCCAGTCGATGTATAGCAGATGCTTTTGCTCTTTATTTATGTTAGATATTCCTTTGCTTTTAGTATTTACTTGATGGATAACAACAAAGTACAGTGATGATCATCTTTCTATCTTAATTTCATCTCCTGATTCCTCTGTAATTAATGCTCCAAAACCAGTCGATGTATAGCAGTTGCTTTTGCTCTTTATTTATGTTAGACATTTCTTTGCTTTTAGGTATTTACTTGCATCATCTTAAACATATATGAAACCTACAAGTAATTTCTTTTACGACATCTACTGTAGAGTACATGGGGCATCATGGGTTGCCATATTTCCCTCTGCCATGCACGTTTCAAACTTTCCATTCTATTACGCCTGCCTTTCTTTATCCCGCTTAATCGGTAGAATCTTTTCTTTCCTTTCGCTCCTCACAGAATGGCCACACGTATTTCTTTCTTATCTACGTGTGTATGCCATATGTATGATTGTTGTATTTAACTTTTAGCCTTTTATTAGACATCTCGGTCCCTCCTCTTTTTTTCTGTCGGTTACTTTCCTCTCTACCTGTTCTTTTCCTCAGACGATATGTATTCCTTATGTTCTCCGACGATCATCTCCTTTCTCCCCCTCTACTATCGGACGATCATCTCCTTTCTTCTCCAGCTACCAGTTTCCTTTCCGATAGAGGTGCGCATGTACGAGAATAGATTTTTCTTTTGCTGCAAATATATTTAGATGCAGGTTCTATACCCTCTTCGTATGTTCTCCAACGATCACCTCCTTTCTCCCCCTCTTCTATCAGACGATCTATTTTCCCATTTAGGCTTTATTCTTCTGCTACCAGCTTCCTTTTCCGTTGGGTGTGCTCAGGTGCGAGAATAGATTTCCCAGTCTCCCTTCCTTTTTATCCAGCTTTATCGTTACAGTTTCTTCCCTGTTTTCCCGTTACACTTTATTCTCTTACTGCCAGCTTCCTTTCCGTTGCAGGTATGCAGGTGTGACTATAGATTATTTTTTTGGATGAAATGATATTTGAGTGAAAGTTCCTCTTATTGACGGTCTCATTTTTTCAGTTGTTATTCTGATCTCTGCATCGAACGTGAAATCCACTCCCTATGAGGGTATAAAGGAAAGTTTATTCTTTTGACAGTATATGGTTTGCTTCGTTTTTAGGTACCTGTAATCGATGATCTCATTTTCCCCGTTATTATTCTAATCTCTACATCAAACGTTGATTCCACTCCCTCTGAAGGTATGAAGAACAGTTTATTATCTTGAAAATATATGGATTTTTTGAATTTTTTTTGGAATGAACATATTTGGAACGTATCCCCAGGTTTTTTAGTTTCATCTTTTAGATCAACATATTTGGGAATGTTTTACCATCTTCTTTCGAGAGTACGAGGGAAGTCAACATATTTTATAAATTCTACAATTTTAAAATCAATTTAAATGTATGAATGTGATATGTAATGGTTTTTCTTTATATTGTTTGAACGTGTGCAATTAGTTGTTGTTTATTCCGTGCTGGCTTCTGATTTGCGGCCCTTTTATTTGAATGATTTCTATCAAATTTTTTCATGTAAAACATTCGTCTTCACCTTTCTTTCTTTTCCTTCGAATTTTCTATATATCTAGATTTTGTAATTCCATCAGTTTAGCTTTAGCTTCCTGTCATTTTTTTTGTTTGAGTAATGTTTTCTTACATTGTGATTTCTATTGAATATATATTTACATATATGTTAATTACTTGGTTTCAATTTATTATAAATACTATCTGCGATTTATAAATATGTTGTTTTAAAATTAAACTATCTAAAAGCATGTAACACACATTATTTCACCCTTTATATTGTTCACAATCATGAAAATATTTGTTCTTTATATTTCACGCTGCTTTATAATTTACCGTGCTTTTAATTTAAATGCTTTCTACTAATGATTCATTATTGTTTGCTTTAAATAATGTATGTCTCCACTTTCATCTTTATCTTCTGATAAATCGTATAAAGGTTTGTTCCACTGTTGTCATTTCAATTTTTCCATGCTATTTGGTGGAATCTTTTTTACAATTATATCTGCAACTAATATTTCGTAATTTGCTGATTTATCATCAATAAACGTATAATATTTTTGAATTTATTTCTCATACTGTCCATCTGTCTGTGGTTTAATGGTGCTTTCTATGAATATTTATATTATCAAATACCATTTCTACATTTTTTAGTAAAAACATGATTTATCATTGATAAACGTATAATATTTCTGAATTTATTCCTCATATCGTCCATCCATCTGTGGTTTGATGGTGCTTTCTATGAATATTTATATTATCAAATTCCATTTCTACATTTTTTTATTAAAAGCATGATAGTATTTTTTCCCCGATTTTACGGTAAATATGTCCATTGCTATATTTTCATCAACTAAACAATCTGCTAATATTTATGCTAATCATTTTCTTTCTTCTAAATTATCTCCAATTACATCAATGGTTTATATATTTTATACATCTCAATTTTACAATTACATCAGATAATTTCTAATTTCATTTTTTCAATAATATTTTCATTATAATTTATTGAATTAATGAACACGTCTGTGTGATTATGTAAATGCTCTGAATATTAATTCATAAAAATAATAATGTAGGAATGAGGATTTGCAAGATCTATATTACGAAATTGATTAAGCAGAATGTCCTTATAAATATGCTACTTATTACTTTCCTGAAATAGGATCTATGCAAGGAAAAATACTTGCCATTCGTTGGTTATTACACGCATCTTGAAAACGTCTGAATCGAAATATGACTTTCAAATTAAATTCTGCATACTATCAAAGGGATTTGCGATACTATACGCAAAAAAGAAGAGACCCATAAGAATGCAGAGGGAAATAGAGCTTTTGCACATTTTCTCAACTGACTGAAATATACTAAACGTTTTTTAGTCGATATATAGCACATACTCGAGTAAGATAGTTCGTATACCTATTCAGGTAAAATATATTAATTAAATTGTCTACCATATCTCCTCTCTTCTTGGGCGATTAGACTCCCTCCCTCTATTCTCATGCAACTAGACTCGATCCTCCCCATACATTCACAGACGTCCTTTTTTCCCAGTCTACTTACTTTTTCCATTTACTATTTCTTCTTCTCCTGGAGGTGCGAGAACAAGTTCTGTTTCTCTTTGGATACAGGTAAATACTTTTTATCTTTTATTCTGTTTTTATCTTATTCTTGAAATCTTTTCCAACGACTTTCTTTTCATCTCTCTGTGTATATGTGCATGATTGATGATCTCCTTTTCTCAATGTTACTTTGTCTTCTTCTTCAATAACGGTTTATGTTAATTATCTTCTTAGTATTTTTTGCATAGAATATCTAGGCAGTGTCTCTAAAGCGTAAACTTATACAATTCTTTCCCAATACATAAATGCTTCATAACCTCTCTTTCTATTTTTTACATATTTTTGTTGATAAATTACATATGATCAACAAAGTCGCCTTCCGCCGCGAAGCGCGGGTTTCCTCCTAGTTGTTTATTAAATCCTAAGTGTTTTTGTTGAATTTTCATTTATAATTTCTTTTGTAAGCATGCAATTTTTAAGGATCTAAATGTTGCTTATAGAGCTAGAAAAACATCAAGCCACAGAAAACTGAGGCTTGCTGTTTTCTGGCTATCTACCCATGAAGCCGCCTTTTGAAGAGGCGACTTTGCTATAAGCTGCCTCTTCATGATGCGACTTTCGCAAAGTAGAAGCTGTCTTCTCAAGAGGCGGCTCTCTTACGGTACTTACGAAAAAAAGAAAGTTCGCCGTATAGGACGAATATGAATCCAAAAAGTCTGTATGGTGCGAATTTTTCTCCAAATTTACAACAAAACCTAATATTCGCTAACAACATATCCCATTCTAAAGAACTCCAACAAGCACTCAATAATGGTCGGAAGGTATGAAGTTAATTTTGTGTAGGATTCGAATATGACGGATACGGATTTACGAAAACCTGAATTTGTATGGTAAATTTACTGTGGATTTTGCGTTGGGATCTAAACATAACTGTGTTACAGCATTCATTCATCCCGAATGTCCTTAATCCTGTTTAGACTTCTCTCAACTCAAACTTCATCCCCTCCAACCATTATTGAGAGAGAGTTGCTTGATAAGCGCTATATGGATGTAAAATGCGTCTTCACAAATAGCCACATTTTACAAGCCATGGGATCAATCTGAGCACACAATTTTGATAGCATACTCTATTCAGTAGTCATCCATGAGCATTACATACTTTTTTTGAGAGTTATGAGCATTACATACTTAAATCAGATGACATTCTCAAGCAAAAGCAACAACATGAAACACAAGAAAATGCATGAAAGCAGCATTCACTCTCAACTTATACTGGTAAAATTCATCACGTAACAATATACTTAAGGTATTGTGGTCTTGGTGCAATGTGTGTATAATAGTGTTCAAAGTGTATTGCTGTGATGTATTTCAACTCACAACCAGAGATCCCAGTAGTTCATTTGTTGTGATATATCTTGTGGTCTACTACTATATTTGAGACTATCATTTATGTCTACACATGAGCGTGTACCCACGTGCAGGCACATGTTGTCCTTTGCTATATACCAGTATAATTAGGCAATAGCATTGACATAGGCATAGTTTCATTGGAAGAGAAGAAGAAAGCTCGCACTCATTTAGCATCCCCAATTCAGCATATCAACATTATGGAGACATATGCACATCAACATAGCTTGCTTCGACATCAGAACCACACTTATCACTGTTAAGAAAATAATGACCATATATGAATACTAATTTAAGAATGCAGTCATGCAGTTTTGCCATATATCTGATACTTCAAATAACATATTTATATTTTTTTTCAAGGAATTACTGGTCAAACAATTATACATAGAAACAGTTGATGACCAACATGTGCTCTCTATAAGAAAAACCGTTCCATGTAGGGTTCACAGATCCACACCGTTAGCCAAATACTCGTCACTCCTAGCAAGTGCTGTGGACAGTTTTTGGTGTGACCCACTCCCCTTCATTCACAGACAAGTTTTTGGACAACTCAAGCTTTCTGTGATCTAACAGATCTCTGTGAGTCTTCGATTCCAGTAAAAAAAGGAATCAAACGAAACACACACAAAAAATTAGCCAGCAGACATTGATTTCACCTTGCCAGTTTGCAGCATAACCTTGGTTAATGGACATCAAACAACTCACTAGCAAGCTTTCTTGTAATCCTGGATATGGAACATAAGCTTAGCTCCCACATAAAATGTCGTAAATATTCCTGCAAAAACAATCAGACCATCTTCCTCAAGCAGCCTCTGAAGAAACACCCTAATGTTAGAGGGTCCAATAACATAACCAACCAAATTGGAGACCATAAGGCACGTAATTGTTACAGCACCGGCAATTGCATTCAACTCACGAAAGATAAACTTGACAAATGGATCTCTTGCCTGAAAGGTCCTGAAAGCAAACTTGGCCAACATTTCAGGGATCATAAACACACACGTCAACCACGCCCATGAAACAAGTTTCCACTCCAAATCATGCCAAATAGCGACGAATGTGAATATGACCCATATATTCAAAAGCTTCCTTTCAGAACCTCCCAATGGAATATACAGGTATCTTACAAGCCATTTGTTGAAAGAAGCATGCCAGCTTTTCCAAAAAGTCTCCAAATCATAACAATTATTGATGCATCTGGGCATGTTCTCAGGTGTATCTACTCCTCCCACCAATGACCACAGTTTAAAATAACGCCATATCAGGAGGAACTTCAACCACATGAAATTCAAGACCCCATATCCAATAATAAAGATGTCCCACGAAGACAACTGCCTCCACACACCACTCGTAGCGAAGGAATTGTAATACAAGTAATGCGACATTGCTTCCATCAAGAAAAGGCACATGATGAATCTAAATCCATACCCAAAGACTTGCCTGGCAGAGTAACTCCTCTGGGGACTATCCATCTGCGATGCAAATGCGTTATAGCTCACAATTGGCCCTGCGATATAAAGAGGTGCATAGACCACATAACAGAGGTAGATGGGAAAAGAATACCCACCAACATCAGTGGGTTTCTCCTGTAAGAAATGGTAGCATGTTTTGCCAGACTGGCAATCATGGCATCGCTGCAGGTGTTTTCTTGGTCGAAATGAGGATTTCTGCACGTCTGGCAGTAGTCGTGTCCGAAGCTTATCATCCGCAATACGACAAAATTGAAGCATATGTGCCACCGGAAGGTGCCCCTGTGGTCATCCAGAAAAACCCAACTGGGCGTTATCGACCCAAACGAGTATCCTTCGAATACGCGAGCAGATACAAGAGCGGAAAGATTGAAGATCCAGAGTACGTAAGCGAAGTACTTGGATCGAGCAAACAGCTTCACAAGGAGAAAGTTGAGGGTGGCAATGGAGATAAGGAATAAGACGCAGGCTTCGTGCAGGTACCACAGATAGCAAAGCGAGAGGAAAAGCCAGACGTAGGACATCCCTCTCGCTCTCAAATGGAACGAATGTCTCGAAGCATTGGCCGTGAGGGTAAATATGCCGAAGACGAGGGTGAGAATGGGGATGTTTGCTCTGAAGTTTCTCCACTGGGCATCGGAGGCATCGTTGAGGCGCCCCCACATCCAGCCGTGCCTCAGCCGCGGGAGGTCCCGGATGTGGTCGCGGGAGAGCTGGAGGGATCGCCGGAGGACGAGGGCGTAGAAGAGCGACGCGTAGAGGATGAGCGCCAGTAGCTCGACGCGCTTCCAGGAGGAGGCGGTCGCTGCTCCGCCACCGCCCATCTCTGTTCCGGTGGAGTGGCGGGAGAGGGGGGGGCGCCCTACAACTTCCGACGACTGGTCGGAAGAGGAAATGTTTTGGGGTTCCACGTATCCTAAGATTTTTTTTCGATAATGTTTGAAAAGAAAAGGCATAATTTATTGTAAGTCTCCTCTTTTTCATGTTCTGCAGGGCATGTATAGTTACTGGGTTGGGTTGATTTATTGTAAATCTCCTCTTTTTCATGTTCTTTAGGGCATGTATAGTTGGTGGGTTGGATTGAGTTACCTTTATGAATAGTAAAATGTGAGGAGAATTGGATGGGTTGGAAGGAGGGGTACACCGGTGTACCCCAACCCAACCCACCAACCAAATAGGCCCTTAGATATGAAGCTTGTCCTTTCCCGTGGCTTCATTTTCTTGAATATTTTCCTTTAAATCCTTCCTTTATCTTCTTGCAGCTTTACTCGAGCCTTTCGATCAGTTGTTTCATTCTATCAAGTTAGTCGGTGGTTCAAAAGCTGCATATTTTTGAGGATGTTACTAACAACATAGTTGTGACAATGTTAAAAGAGTAATGCTATGATCACAAGTAATAACAAATATTAAGGCTACAAGTGATGACAACATTAAAAGTTCAAATTTATGGGATAACAACCTAAAAGGATCAAGATATCATTGCATCTCCAAAAAAAGGCTAAAGTCAAGATATGTCTTTATTACGATTTAGAAAATTGAATTATAATATAATAGAGTTGGAATTCATTTAGTCGCTAAAGGACATTTGAGTAGATGTATTCAAATCTAATCATTAGGATCTTGATTGATGGAGATTGATTCATATCTTAATTGATTGATTGATTGGAATTGATTGTTGTGATCAACCTAAATTGTACTTGAGCCTATAAAGAGAGAGGATTGGTGGTGGCATAACATCATAACCACAAGAAAGACAACAAAAAAGAAAGAGAAAAAAGAGAAGGAAAGGGAAAGTTATACTTGTTATTCTTCATAGTGATTTCTCTTCTTCAAGGATTAAGAGAGGTAATCGACTATTGTGATATCATGTCATCTTGTTATTCACGTGCATCCTTAGTAGTGGTTGATTACACAACCGATTTATATATTTCCAGCAAGTCATATCAAATTTGAGACCACTTATTCGTCACAACTTCTGATATTAGAGTTGACATCATACCAATTCACTCCCAACAACTATAATTAGAGAACTGTTTAACATCAACAAGAGAATGTGACAATGGAAGTGTGCATTCTTTGGAAGTCTTTGAAGGATTCTACAAGTGGTGGCTAATGGCAAGATTATGCAAGGATGTGCGTGCAATAGCAGATCAGATGGTGAAGTTTTCATTGAAGGTTATAGAAGTTCATATTGAAGGGAGCATCATTCTCTGTGGAACTCTTTAACGAGAATAGCAACTTCACCTTTTGGCAGTAGTGAGTGAAATATACTTACGCAACTCGTAAAACCTCCCCATGCAATAAAGAAGAAGTCATAGAAGATGGTAGAAGAAGAGTGGAATGAGATAAGGAATCGCACGAATAGTACAATACATGTTTTCTTGGCAAACAACACACTTTGTAAAGTCCTCGATCTGGATGATCCAATTGAAGGGTGCATCATTCTCTGTGGAACTCTTTAACGAGAATAGCATCTTCACCTTTTGGTAGCAGTGAGTGAAATATACTTACGCAACTCGTCAAACCTCCCCATGCAATAAAGAAGAAGTCATAGAAGATGGTAGAAGAAGAGTGGAATGAGATAAGGAATCTCACGAATAGTACAATACATGTTTTCTTGACAAACAACACACTTTGTAAAGTCCTCGGTCTGGATGATCCAATGGAAGTCTGGAAGAAGCTTGAGGTACAATGCAAGTCCAAATCTCTAGCAAGGAGGCTATTGCTTAAGAAAAATATCTATGGTCTAAAGATGATTAATGAGACGAAGCTAGAGGTGCAACGATGAATTCAACATGATTCTAAAAGGCATGTTCATACTTGAGGAGAAGAACGATAAATGGGAGTCTCTTTTGAGGATAAAGTGTTAATCTTGTTGAGTTTTTTTCCATCTTCATGCCATTATATGTGATGACATTTCTCTATGACAAGGAAACCATCATATTTCATGAGACAGTTACTTCACTACTTATAAGTGAGTTTCAATAGAGTTCGACAAACGAGACAAAAATGATGAACATGTCCTGGAAATGAGAGCATGTGTTCTAGATCAGGGGAGATGAGGTTTAAAGATCGATCCAGGTTACAAGGTCCTATCAGATGCTTATCTTGCTATAGGAGGATCACAAGATTAATGATTGTTCGAGATGTGAGAAGGAGAAAGGAAAGAAGAAGGTATGTGGTTCAAAATCGTATTAAGAGGGTTTCACTGCAGTCTACAATGGAAACTTGGATATGAAGGTAGATTCAAGATGGCTTCTGGACTCGATATGTTAAATCATGCGTGCTCATCTAGGGTAGGGCTGCCAATTCAACCTAATCATTCGAATTCGATTAGGATTCGTTCGTAAAAAATCGAAAAAAGTTCAATTCAAAATCAAATGAATTGAATTTGAATTTAACTTGTGGATTCGATTCCCGAATGAATTGAATCTAAATTAACCTGAATTTGTTCAGTAAAAATTTTATTCGATTCGGTATTTATTTACACACATATATGTGTGTATGTATATATATATATATCCATATATTTATATTCATATACATAGTACATACATATATACATACATGTAATACATACATATTTACATACATCCACGTAACATCCTCACTTTATGTATATTAGGATCCTCTTCAAAGATTCTTATGCAAGGAATTATAACATAATTACATTAAAAGATTGACATGCATTTATTCGAATTCATTTGTAAGTAAATAGATGCAGAAAATAATATATTATTTGTACTAAAAGTTACGACATTTAATTTGCATTCAAAGATTTAGCATTTGCATTATATCTCTAAGAATAACATGTGCAAGCATCTAAGGATACTCCAAAATCAACTTACTACAGTTACTAAGTGGTTACTTTTAAGTTTGTAATCATATCTAGGCTCGAATGGTATGATTTATCATGTCCATACTTCATCGTTATGATTTTCATAATCCCACAATACACCGGCATGACTTTTCAATGTCTGACATGTATATGCAACATCATGCACCAGTAATGAGATTCAATCTCTTCCCTTTCCCCTTTGAAACTAAGTTCAAGTGGTGTATGTGTGCGCATGTGGGTGTGTGTGTGTGTGTAAGTGTGTGTGTGTGTGTGTGTGTGTAAGTGTGTGTGCATGTATAATTCTTTTAGTTAAGACTAAATATTGAATATAAAAAGAGTAAAAATATATATGTCATAAAATCTACTAGGAAAGATCAAATGTTTAAGATTGTTATTCTAATTCCTCAACACATATATTTTCATGCTCCCATATTCCTAACACTATCTTTTCTATTCTTTTTTTCATTATCTGGCAATTATTCCAAAAGCCCGTGGTAGATTATGATGACTTTTCTCCTAACACATGAAAATGATGATTTTGCTACTTGGAGTTCCTCAACATCTGTTATGGCTCGAAATTTATTTAGATATCTTTTACATGTTTTTTGTTTTGATTTTCCATTCATGGCAATACATAATGATTATCATTGTCAAGACGACATTTGTCATCACATGAGTAATATACAAGTGAAACGGAATGGATCGTGACAATCGGCGGAAGCTTGCGATAGTTGATCGCACGACCGAACTATTACAAAATAAATAAATGACATACAATGAATAGAGATAAATATCAATTCCATAAAATGTCCATTCAATTAGGAGTTCCATTATTACAACTCATAACTGAGGAAAATAAAAAAAAATATTTTAGGAATTAAAATAGCACCTCGGTAGTTCCTGTGGGCATACAGATATCCACTAGATCTTCACAAGCTAAATCATACCACGTCAGAGATCTCAATGTGTCCGTAGCATGATCCTGAGAATGCAGTAAATCATGTTCATTACCTGAAATTTGCAAACATAAATTTTCATGAGCCTAATGTCCAGTATGCATCGGGATCCATGCATGGGTATTCTAACGGTTCTTGATCCGTTATACTTCATGTACTTGGATTTTCATGTATACACATCATCCCTTGCCTAGATATTTCCCATGCATGTCTAAGTTCGATCCCTATCATGTATAGTTTGGCTTCTTTCATAAGCATAAATATGCATGTAAAGTATGTAAATTGCATAAGTAGGTATGACAACCATTTATTTCTACTTGTGGGCATATTTCATAAAATACCAAGAAAATTACATACTTATAAAACATATAAATCACTTTACATATTAGCCCCCATGACTTTGAAGGTTTAACTTTCTTAAACCAATTCTTGTATAACATGTGATGTTTCATTCTCTTATTAAATCATTTCTCACACTTTTCATGACGGTTTCCCTTATAAATCATTTTCTTGCATAACATTCATTTACGTATCTTGTTATACGTTTTCAACCGCTGGCACTTGCGGTCCATGGCATGACATGACAGTGTAGCTACAACTGTAGAGGACTTAGCTTTTGCCATCGTGGTTCTTTACAACCATGCGCCCCTTGCGACGTTGCCCCTTGCGGCATTAACATGACAGTGCATGTACAATTGTAGAGGACTTAGCTTTTACCTCAATGGTTCCTTGCAACCATACATCCATTGCGTCGTTGCCCCTTGCGGTCTACGATAATTGGACTCTAAAGGTGGCTCCCACCAATTGGTGTAGCACTTAGTTCCGTTTATCGTCATCATACCATTATTCATCTTAAGGAAATTTCATTTTTTTAATAGCATTTCCTTTCCATATTCATATACACATATACATATTCTTTCATTTACACCCACCAATTGTTTCATTTAGTTCTACTAACAAGGGAGGTCTTCACTATACAACATACATAGCTGATACATTAATACTCACACTTTCTTTTCTTTCCACCAACTTTTTCATAATGTTGAGAATTATTCTCCTTATTTTTAACTGGTGCCAAAATTCTTACTATTGTCATAAAGATTTCCGTTAGTGCATGTATTAAGCATCCATATTTGTATTGCAATTATTTTCTTGAAAATTGGTAAAGTACTACTGTATAGAATATACATAAAGCTAACAAATACATGCAATTTCTTGTTGAGTTTGAACTTTACGTGGAAAAATGATATAAAATCATAAGTATACCGATTGATACATATGGCAACATTGTCATTCTTTTTTTAGTTATACACGAGTACCGTTATCCATTGTATTAATTGAATAAATCACAAACCGATCAATGATATACGTGATAAACGGAGAAGTAGATTTCAAATGTAAAATATTATTACTGGTCTAAGATGAAAAACACCCAATGATTAACGTAACTCATTCTGAATCATCACAGATATGGCTTACATGTAACATGAATTATCATTACTATTTTTATACTCAGAGACTCAATTTGAAAGTCCTGCTCCGATGTGATTTGGCTTTTACACTTGACTTAGTTTGAGATTCCCACACACGTGATAATATAGTAGAAAGGAAATATGTATAAAAAAACTAGATCTGTGTAGACATTATGAATCTATTTATTTTTTGTACATGTTATCTATTCACCTTTAATACTCTATCCAGATTTACACGGGTAACTCTTTTAAAGAGCTAAAAGGCATTATTGATAACACTAAGTATGGCAGTGCAAAGTTCTCAGATTGCTAAATTCCCGAACAAACTTTGATGATAGAAATGGCAAAGGGGTTTGGATATGCACCTAAGGATAGTTTGCACTATACAATCCTCTCGCATATAACAAATATAACGAATTGTCTATCTAAAACATGACTTAGAAAATAAAATAACACTACAAGGAAAACAAGTTGTGGCTACAGAACTATGCCCACGGATATGGAGTTTGTGACCACAAAATTGGGCTCTGGCCACGACATATCATGGCCAGTAGCCGTAGCTACAAGTCTCGTCGCGAGAGTTCTCTAGTCACGAATATGGCGTGGCCACTACAAGTGGCCACAGAACTTATCGTGGTCATAACTCTTATATGAAGACTTTGACCACGGATTGTGGCTATGAGAAACTAGTGGCCATGGAATTATCCTGGCCACAAGTTTCTGTAGCCACATTTCGTGGCCACAACTCATTTTTCTTGTAGTGTAATATCGACATTCTTCCCATCTAACGTTGATATCTTCTCATATCAACGAAGACTCTATATGGAATGCGTTCACTTGCTTTTGGTCTGGATCAAAGATCAATCATCAATACCCAACATATCAAATCCTATATGTTTGATACTTGCATCCAGAGATCTTACTCTAAATTGAATCAGTGTCTATATGTTTGATACTTGCATCCAGAGATCTTACTCTAAATTGAATCAGTGTCTATATGTATTGACTTAGAGCCAACATGTGTCTTGGTAAAATCACATTCCTAAATCGATACATGCTTTTACATAACACAATCCGGTTGACTATTATCCGCGCGTATAAACCTAATCGATACATATGTTTAGATATCCATTATAAGTCGAATCCTTGCATATACATAATAACTTAAAGCCGACACATACAATAATGGAACTTATTCCGGACATGATCACTAGTCATGCGAAAAATCCTAGACCGATACATACCTCAATCGACGGTTCCATTTCTACATTGCGATCACCGCTTTCCCTCCTCGGCATTTGTTGGTGTTCTCCTCCTTTGATTCGATACCGACGTCTTCGATGAGGTGATACCTCTCTCTCTAACTCCCCCTCTCTTCTCTTTTTCTTTACCCGAGGCAATGGGAAGGATGGCTTTTAAAGTCATTGGGATTTTTTTTGGAATTACCTAATAAGGGGTAATCAATGGGGGTACTAAATGATAATGATTCTATTATTTTAAATGTTATTAATTGTGATTGAGGATTAGGAAAGATGATGAAAAAAATCTTGGTCATTACAAACTACCACCCTTAAGAAAATTCTTTCCTCGAAATTTCTTAGTAACAATGCTTACCAAAGATCGTAGATTTCCTTTGCATCACATTTTTGTTGAACACCCTACTCGCTAGTATCGACTAGATTTGGTCTCAAATGATCCACATCACTTTAATCAGATGGTGATCTACAATACCTTTTATATACCACTTCATAAGAAGCCATCTTGATACTCGAATAAAAAAAGCTTATTATAAGAAAGCTCTACTAAACAAAGATATATACAACTTCTTGTAAATTTGAGACGGATGCTCTCAACATGCCTTCAAGGTGAGAGCATGCCTTCAAGGTTTTGCATGTTCCTTTGTAATTGTCCTTGAATTAGTGATCTGCCAATGAAATGAGGTGAAAAAGTTTAATTGAGTGTCATAGCCTCCAATAAAAACTCCATAATCGCAATGTGCATCTCATATCATGATCTGACACAGTCGATACCAGAGCACCACGTAATCAAATTATCTCAGTGACAAACAACTTTATCATACTCTCCTCTAACCAATCTATATGCAAATATGTAAAAAGTAGGTTGATTTTGGTCGATATGATATCATAGTGATGCATCTTTATCTTAGATAAATCAGTAACAAAATCTATCATGATATGATTTCAATCCCATCTTAGTGTATCCAAGGTTTATGCATGATTGACAAGTTTCTGATGTACAATTATTAATTACAATATACATGGAATTAAATTCTGCAATGTCTTTATTCGTCCTCAACCATGATAAATTTTATTATAGACCCTTATGCATTTTGTTATGCTTGGGTAAATAGTACACATCAATCATGAACTTCATCCAAAACCTCCTACCTATACTCATTGACATCAAAACTCCAAAATCTTTTTGCAATTTAAAAAGCTAATACTTTCCTCTTGATCATTCTAATTCTTTCGAAAGATCAACGTCTTTTCTGATACCACAATCCTTCAAATTTCCTAAAATATTTCTCACTGTATCGATAATTTCATCAATCTATTGGAGAAAATATTATCACTACTAACTCCTAGCCATGAGTAAGATACTTCAAGTAAAAAAATTGGATAGTTACTCTCTTATGATCTTAGGTGGTCTGATGTAAAAACAATACTTTTTTCATTCAACATACCATTATTTTCTTTATTGGATGTATCAATTTAACCACAAAGCTTCTGATGCATAATGTAAGCTTACAGTCAGAGTCATAGCCAACTTTTACTATACTTTATAAAATTCATTCACACTCAACTGGATGTACAAACTTCGCATCCTCTCAAATTAGTTTCTCAATACTATTGTAATATGTGAGAAATTTTTTCATGAGTCATCAATGTGCCATGTCATCCTAGAAATATATGAATCTCCAAATCTTTCTTGGCTAACTCCAAGGCGATAAGGCTTTGATCTTGATTAGGTCAAAATCAATACTATTTATAAATGTGACATGACTAGAAAGATGAAAGATGATTTATTCTAACAAGAAGCTACAATTAAAGAGCATTGCATAAAGACGGTGTCAGAGTAGGGTGAATTCAATATTGAGATGTGTTTGGTGATTCTTCATATGAAAAGAGTATCTAGCATATTATCATCCACAATTATGATCACAAAGTCATCAAGGTATTCTGAAAATATATTTTTCGTAAACTCCACAAAAGCTACAAGTGTCCTTATTAGATCAAAAGATGTGATAAAATATTTAGTCTTATTCTAAAAGCTATATCTGAATGTCCTCCTCATTAATTCATGGCACGATTAACTTGTATGCATAATAATTTTAGAAAAGATCTTTCATCTCTTAATCCATTGGTTAAATTATTAATTCAAAGCAGTAAATCATTGATCCAAAGCTATAGATATTCCTCCAATACCTTATTATATTTCAACAATCAATGCGGTGACTGTGATCCATCTTTCTTTCTTCAAAGAGAATGCATATATATAGTTGTTATAGTAACCAGTTCTTTAATTCTTTTAAATTCAACATGTGCATGGGGAGCTTCAAAAATCAATATAGTTTTTAGAATAACATCAATGAAGACAATCCACTTGTCTGTAAGAAGGTAACATCAAACAATCATCTGAAAAGGCATCAAGCACAATTTGTAACAACATTTCCTGTGATGTAACTGAGATGATCATGTATAATTAATAGGCAATTCACTTGCTTCTTATACTTCTCGAACTCCATATCAATATCACATACTCTTTGATCATCTTGTTACAATATTAAAGACTTAAGAATTATCATCTATTTGAATCACCGGTATTTCCAAGATTGTAACATTCAACCGAGGTTTCGAAAAAAAACACTCCATTCAATGGTAAATGTCTCAAAAGTGTGATTTTTTTCCATTTAGCTCGTTACTCCTCTGTTGTACCTTTATTTATCAGTACTAATATAGCACGCTTCTCTTTAAGATAATCTGAACTTTCGGATGGCATCCCCATCTCTTGTATTCATTTCTTAACCTCATATATCTCTTGTTATCAATATTCAACTTTCTCCATCTCATGTTCACAGTTCAATATCTAGGGTTGTTATTGTGAATAAAGGTCTGCGGGATAAATCCATCAAAACTCCGGACTAGATATTTTTTTAGTGAGTCACCAATATTCATCAACTCTTGTAATAATTATTGTTTATCAATGATCTCATTATTCAGTGACGGTTCACAGTCTAAGTTCGCCTCAGTCTCATGAAAAGGATCCATGTGATTCAGAAAAATAAAGTGACGACTACTTACGTGTAATACCTAAATCTTACTCTAGGTATCTAAATCTTAGATCACTGTGGTTGTGGATATCCTATACCCATAGGAACTCTTGCTCTGATACCATTTGTAATGAAATGGATCTTGACAATCGGCGGAAGCTTGCGATAGTTGATCGCACGATCGAACCGTTACCAAATAAATAAATAAATGTCGTATAATGAGTAGAGATAAATATCAATTCTATAAAATGTCAATTCAATTAAGAGTTCCATTATTACAACTCTAAACTGAGGAAAATAAAAAAACTATTCTACGAATTAAAATATCATCTCGGTAGTTCCTTTGAGCATACAGATATCCACTAGATCATCACAAGCTAACTCGTATCAATGAGTCCATAGTATGATCCTGAGAATGCAGTCAACCATGTTCGTCACCTGAAATTTGCAAACATAAATTTTCATGAGCCTAATGCCCGGTATGCATCGGAGTCCATGCATGGGTATTCTAACGGTCCTTGATCTGTTATAATTCATGTACTTGGATTTACATGTATACACATCATCCCTTGCCTAGATATTTCCCATGCATATCTAAGTTCGATCCCTATCATGTATAGTTTGGCTTCTTTCATAAACATGGATATGCATGTAAAGTATGTAAATTGCATAGGTAGGAATGACAACCATTTATTTCTACTTGTGGGCATATTTCATAAAATACCAAGCAAATTACATACTTATAAAATATATAAATCACTTTATATATTAGCCCCCATGACTTTGATGGTTTAACTTTTTTAAATCAATTCTTGTATAACATGTGATGGTTCATTCTCTAATTAAATCATTTCTCGCAAATTTCATGATGGTTTTCCTTTATAAATCATTTTCTTGCATAACATTCATTTATGTATCATGTTATACGTTTTATACCGCTGGCACTTGCGGTCCATGGCATGACATGACAGTGTAGCTACAACTGTAGATGACTTACCTTTTGCCTCTGTGGTTCCTTGCAACCATACGCCCCTTCCGACGTTGCCCCTTGCGGCATTAACATGACAGGGTAGGTACAACTGTAGAGGACATAGCTTTTGCCTCTACGGTTCCTTGCAACCATACGCCCCTTGCGACGTTGCCCCTTGCAGCCTACGATAATTGGACTCTAGAGGTGTCTCCCACCAATTGGTGTAGCACTTAGCTCCGCTTATCGTCATCATACCATTATTCATCTTAAGGAAATTTCAATTTTTTTATATTATTTCCTTTCCATACAATATTCATATACACATATACATATTTTTTCATTTACACCCACCAATTGTTTCATTTAGTTCTACTAACAAGGGAGGTCTTCACTATACAACATACATAGCTGATACATTAATACTCACACTTTCTTTTCTTTCCACCAACTTTTTCATAATGTTGAGAATTATTCTCCTTATTTTTAACTGGTGCCAAAATTCTTGCTATTGTCATAAGGATTTTCGTTAGTGCGTGTATTAAGCATCCATATTTGTATTGCATTATTTTCTTGACAATTAGTAAAGTACTACTGTATAGGATATACATAAAGCTAACAAATACATGCAGTTTCTTATTGAGTTTGAACTTTACGTGGAAAATGATATAAAATCATACAGTATACCAATTGATAAATATGGCAACATTTTCATTCTTTTCTTTATTTACACACGAGTGCCGTTATCCATTGTATTAATTGAATAAATCACAAACTGATCAATGATATACATGATAAATAGAGAAGTAGATTTCAAATGTAAAATATTATTACTGGTCTAAGATGAAAAACACACGATGATTAACGTAACTCTTTCGGAATCATCACACATAGGACTTACATGTAACATGAATTATCATTATTATTTTCATACACAGAGACTCAATTCGAAAGTCCTGATCCGATGTGATTTGGCTTTTATACTTAACTTAGTTTGAGATTCCCACACACATGATAATCTAGAAGAAAGGAAATATGTATAAAAAACTAGATCTTTGTAGACATTATGAATCTATTTGTTTTGTGTACATGCTGTCTATTCACCTTTAATACCCTCTCCATGTTTACACGGGTAATTCTTTTAAAGAGCTAAAAGGCATTATTGATAACACTAAGTATGGCAGTGCAAAGTTCTCAAATTGCTAAATTTTTTTTTTTTGAGGCCAAAAAAGGGGGAAACACTCGTAGGTGTCCACCCCAAAATTTTATTTAAAAAACCCTAAATATTACAACAACCAGGACTCGAGCGAAGACCTGGAGAGACGCACAACATTCTCTACATAAAACCTCTCAGAACGAAAAATAACACCATTCCTAGCCAGCCAAGTAGCCCAAATGCCTGCGACAGGCAGCAGCACCTCCGATGACGGTCGGCCCCTGGATTTGAAAAGAGATTCCCAGAAAGCCTGGAGATGACGAAGATCTACCCATGAGGCGTCCAAGATCTGCCACAGCTCTCTAGTCTTCTCGCACCTCAGGAACAGATGCTCATCAGATTCAATGCCCACCCCGCATAACACGCACACGATGTCCTCAGAACGCAGGAGGCGCGCCCGCCTCTCCTTCGTCAAGAGCTTCCCATGACGCAGCAACCAAAGAAACACCCTAATGCGGGAGGGGATTTTCAACATGCCAATCCACTTGCAGTCCCTGGCAACCGCATCCTGAGAAGCCTCCACAGGTTCCATCAAAGACGCGTAAGCCTTTCTCACGGAGAAGGTGCCGTCAGACCAGCCCCAATGATCACATCCCGACCCGGGAGCCGCGAGCCCCCCAAGTGCCGACATCAACCCCTGAAGCTCCTGAGCACGACCAACCGAAAGGGAACCAGAAAAGGTGGGTCGCCACACCCCCTCCACCCAAACATCCGCCACCAAAGCCTCCCTATTCTCCGCCGACGCGAAAAGACGAGGGAAACGGGAAGAGAGGGGACCATCTCTCGACCAGGAATCAGTCCAGAAGCGAAAGCCGGTGCCGCTGCCCAAACGAGGTTGGGAGAGACGAGCAAAAGTCGGGAGGAGCGACCTAAGACCTTTCCAGAGAGCAGTCCCAAACCTCACGTTCCTCAACATCGTCACCTCACGCCTGTTGATCCCATAGATCGCCCGCAGCAGGTTGCAACAGCTGTCCTCGCTCTCACCCCACAGCCTCGTTGCCCACTTCAAAAGCAACGCCAGGTTCATGAGCTCAAGTCGGGGAACGCCCAATCCCCCCTTCCCAACAGGTAAAGTTACCGTCTCCCAGCTGACAAGGTGAAAGCCACGCCCCCTCTCCTCAGAACCCCTCCAAAAGAACCTTCTCATTGTCTTCTCCAGACGGTTGCAAATAGTCTTCGGAAGCATCCTCGTAGACATGAAGAAAATCGGTATCGCAGCCAGAACCGCTTTCACAAGCGTCAAGCGACCCCCCCTAGAAAGAAGAGCACCCTTCCATCCCGCCAGCCTCCGCTCAACCTTCTCAACCACCGGCAGCCAATCCGAAAGAGAGAGTCTGCCCGCCCCCAACGGCAGACCCAGGTATCTTATGGGGCCCGAACTACAAGCACACCCCAACACCTCAGAGCACTCACGGCTCTCAACCTCGGACATACCAAAAGGAATCATACAGGACTTGTCCCGGTTCAGGCGTAACCCCGAGAGCTCCCCAAATATCTCCACCACTAACAACATACCCCTCGCCTCATCAGTGCCACCCTCAATGAAGAAAATCGTATCATCCGCATACTGGAGGACAGGGATGGAAATGTCCCCCAGGGAGTAACCTGCCGAAATGCCGTGGCTCACCACCCTAGTAACCATGTGAGCGAGAACGTCCCCCGCCAGCACAAACAGAAGAGGCGCAAGAGGGCATCCCTGACGGACCCCCCGCTGCGGCTGAAAGAAACCCCCTTCAGGCCGACCGTTCACCAGAACAGAGTACGAAGCGGTGGTCACACAGCGCTTCATCCACGAAATCCACAACTCAGGGAAGCCCCTCCTAGCCAAAACTGACCATAAGAATCTCCAGTCCACACTGTCATAAGCTTTTGAAAAATCCACCTTCCAGATCATCCCCCGAGATTTCCTTCTGCACCAGTCTGCCGCCACCTCCGAAGCCGAAACAAGGCTGTCCCCAATTTGCCGCCCTTTGACGAAGGCGGACTGCGAAGTGGAGATCAGGGACTGCATACACTCACCAAGCCTCGAGGCAAGCACCTTCGCAATAATAAGGTAAATGGAGTTGGAAAGAGCAATAGGACGGAAGTCATCCATGCACACAGCGACATCCTTCTTCTGGAGAAGAAACAGGAGAGCCCTGTTCAGCCTATTGAACCCTCTGTTGCCCTGACCAAAATCCTCAAGCACAGCAAAAGCATCATCACCGACCACATCCCAGAACTCAGCAAAGAAGAGCACCGGGAAACCGTCGGGGCCGGGGGCCCCCTCCCCATTGACCGCAGACACCGCAGCACGCATCTCCTCCTTTGTGAATGCCCGAGTAAGACGCTCGCACTGCTCCGAAGACACCCTGCTAGCCCCCTCCCCGTCCATCTCCACAACCTGGGCTCCACCCGACGAGAGCTCGAACGAAAGAAGTCAACCGCAACTCTGCCAATCCCCCTTTCCCCCTCCACCCGAACCCCGCCCACCAACAGAGAGCGAATCGTGCTCCTCCTCCTCCGACCACTAGCCACAGCATGGAAGAACTTTGTGTTAGCGTCACCTTCTCTAATCCACCTCTGCCTGGATCTCTGCCTCCACTCCACAACAGACTTCTGATCCTCCATCGCCGCCATCCTCAAGAAGCCGGCTCTCTCCTCCAGCTCCTCCCTCGATAAGCATCTGACATCCTCTAGCCTGTCCAGTCTGGCCACACCTTCCTCTGCAACCAACCGAGCTGCACGCCTGCTCTCACTCAGCTCCCTCTTGAAATCACAAAGCCATTGCCTCAACAGAACCAACTTCCTCTCAAGCCGAGACGCCGCCGAACCCTCCACGACCCAAGAGCCCCAGAGCGCCGACACCTTATCTCTGAACCCAGCCTCCAGCAGCCACGACTTCTCGAACCGGAAGAAAGAGCGAGGTGTTTTGATGATAGGAATGGCGAAGGTGTTTAGGTATGGCGAAGGTGTTTAGGAATGGCGAAGGTGATGATAGGAATGACTTCTCGACCCAAATTGCTAAATTTAAGAACAATTTGATGATAGGAATGGCGAAGGTGTTTAGATATGCACCTAAAGATAGTTTGTATTATACAATCCTCTTGCATAGAACAAATATAACGAAATGTCCATCTAAACAGGACTTAGAAAATAAAGTAATATTGACAATCTTCCCCTCTAACTTTGCCATCTTCTCAAATCAACGAAGATCCTATATGGAATGTGTTCACTTGCTTTCGGTCTGAATAAAAGATCAATCATCAATACCCAACATATCAAATTCTATATGTTTGATACTTGCATCCAGAGATCTTACTCTAAATTGAATCGGTGTCTATATGTATTGACTTAGAGCCAACATGTGCCTTAGTAAAATTGCATTCCTAAATCGATACATTCTTTTACAAAACACAATCCGGCTTAACTATTATCCGCACGTATAAACCTAATCCGATACATACTTTTAGATATTCATTATAAGTCGAATCGTTGCATATCATGATAAACTAAAGCCGACACATACAATAATGGCACTTATTCCGGACATGATCACTAGTCATACGAAAAATCCTAGACCAATACATACCTCAATTGACGGTTGTGTTTCTACACCGCGATCACCGCTTTTCCTCCTCGGCACTTGTTGGTGTTCTCCTCCTTTGATTCGATACCAATGTCTTTGACGAGGTGATACCTCTCTCTCTAACTCCCCCCTCCTCTCTTTTTCTTTACCCAAGGCAATGGGAAGGATGGCTTTTAAAGTCATTGGGATTTTTTTGAATTACCTAATAAGGGGTAATAAATGGGGGTATTAAATGGTAATAATTCTATTATTTTAAATGTGATTAATTGTGATTGAGGATTAAGAAAGATGATTGAAAAACAAATCTTGGCTGTTACAACAAGTTCTTCTCACGTTGATGTAAGTTGTTCCTTTGTACATCAAAATTATTTATATTTCATTTTATGGCTTAGTTTTCGATGATGAAGATCCTCACGCTCAATGAAGAGGTTTTATATTGCTACGTTATTTTTTACTATTCTCATTATTTTACATAATAATATTAATTTGTATCAACTTCTATAGAAGTTTGATCATGTCTTGCTCCTAATTGTATTCTCATGATTTTTGCATGCAATCCAGAAGTGCAATGCTCATGCGTATGTCACTGTCATTCTTCCTGGATTTATTAACATTGCATGTATATGTTAAAGCTTGCTCACTCTACTTATAAACCTTCACATGTTACTTGTTATATATATTATATTAGTCCTTGTATCCACTTAATACAATCAGGAGCCTACAAGTATATGATGAAGATCTTCATGCTTAACGAATAGATTTTATATTTCTACGTTATTTTTACTATTCTCGTTATTTTAAACAATAATGTTAATTTGTATCAACTTTCTATAGAAGTTTGATCATAACTTTCTTTAACGTGCAATGACAATTATAACGTGTTCGCTTTTTCGTCAATGATATTTTAATTTTTGATAGCCTCATATAATTATATTGTATTTATATATTACTTCTCACAAAAAAGTATATTTAGATTGTAAAAGATATATAATAATTGTAAAAATTATACACTTTTTTCCATTGCATTGTATTGCTTTGACATTTTTCTTGATTATATAGTTTTTGTAACTTATCTTAGTGATATATATTCAAAATTAGAATTATACAATGAAATATTTATATTATATTATTCTTCATATAATATTAATTATATAAGCTCTAAAACAATAATTTACATTTCAAATTTCAAATAAAATGAACCGAATTTGAATATTCAAAATTCATAATGAATTGAATCTGAATTTAAGTTAGCAAATTCGTTTAAAATCCGATTCAAGTTTGGATTCGAAAATTTATAATGAATTGAATTGGAATCATGGTGGATTCGAAGATATTTGATTCGATTAACACCCCTAATCTAGAGAGCAGTCGTTACATACTAGGCATCTAATGATGGCATAGTCAAAATAACAGGATTAGAGATATGCCACATCAGTTGGATGGGTGCAATTTCACATATTTGATGTAGAGAGCATGAACTTTAATAAGTTTCACTGTAGTAAATAACTTTAATTTCACTGTAAATGATCAAGTCACGAGGATATGTAGTCACCATTAGAGAGGGAGTTGTTAGATAAAGCAAGGAAGCACATAAGGTGGAGCGAAGAACGAGGATATCAAACGGGGTGTACAACATCGAGGGAGGACTGTGACAGGTGACAGAGCTCCATTTATTATCAGAATGAGTAGTACGAGAAGAGAGTATCATGTAATTAGTATCTCTGCTACAAAAATGTGCAGCTTGGAGAAACGAGCGTGGCTTTGCTTTGCTTTGCTAGAGGGTGACGACACACTACTCGCGAGAGATATGTGACTGTGTGGTACCTCAGCGGAATATACAACACAAAATTGTGTGAATGTGTCTAGGAGGAAGCATGTTGAGGGCATTAAACAATGGGTGGAACCTAGAGGTAGTGGCAACTTGTGAAAGAATCTTACAAATGATGAGGATGGTCCAGTGCAAAATTAAAACGATGTGGAGATTGTGACATAATTAAATTCATGGGGTTTAGGATTAGAAAAATAGAATCTTAATACGATAGAGTTGGATTCTATTTAATCCTTGAATGTGATTTAGTTTGGTGGGATTGGGATCAATCTCATTAGGATCTTGATTGATGTAGATTGATCGATAGTTTGATTTATTGAGAAATTGATTGATTGAGATTCTGATTAATTGAAATTAATTGTTACAATCAACTTAAAATAGTATTTGGACCTATAAAAAAGAGGACGGGTGGTGATATAACACTACAACCACAATAGAGACAACACTAACAAAGAAAGGGAGAGAAGAGAAGAGGGTTGTACTTGTTCTTCTTCATAGTGATTTTTCTTCTTCGATAGTCTCAAGAGGTGACTGGCCATCATGATATCATGTTGTATTATTATTGGCATGCTTTCGTAGTGATGGTTGATTGCATATTTAGTTCCTATCCCTACCAACCGGTACAAAGCTAAAACGATGCCAATTCATTCCCAACTATCATTTTCTTGTCAGGGATCCCTAATAGTGTCCACAAGTGTTATTTCACTGTTCCTTTGGCTCCAATGCATGTTCATAGCATTGGGACTATTTTGATCCTAAAGATCTCGACATCAATCAACTTTCAACTATTCATTTTTCTGCTATACCTAATAGCTTCTCACAGTACTCATCTGTGTTCATTCCAATTGAGACCAAGTTCTGATTGGTGTGGAGGGATCTTTACAATGAGATAGCTTAATACATATATATGACCTTGTCCCTTGTGCATCAGGTTAATAGGGATAAAAACGAATTTACATATGTCCGTTCTGAATCGCTTTTGGTTTGGTATACAAGCACACATGTATATACATTTTAACATACATCCATATACGGATATGGATATCACTTTGACATGAACAAATAGTTGTATTTATATATGTATATCTATTTTAATAAACTGTACATTTATTTATATACGTGTACAAAATAATTCTACTTTTTCGGAAACAATGAGTATTCTTTTCTTTACATTTATTCATATTATTGATACTAAAATCATGATTCAAATGTCAAGGTTTAGTGTAATATAAACTTGAGGTATGCGATGAAGTGACAATACGTGAGTATTCAAAACTCAATCCAATTCATAATCTAGTGGAATGGATTGTATTTAGATATTTAATAGCTAGATTGTATTGGTAAAAGCTAAAATCCAATATGATTGGTTTGGACACAAATTACGTTAAAATCCGATTCAATTTTATCCATGTGTACCCTACTATTTCTGTGACCAAAATCTCCGGTTGTGATGAAAAAACATGAGATTCATTTCTCATCTTTTCATCCAGAACACAAACCTTAATGAATCTCTAGTATACAAACCCGTTTAGCTTCATTTGTCATTGTTGATAAAGTTGTTATGAAATGGTTATATTTAGTATATTCGTTTTGTGTATAAATCATTATAGACATGCATGTATATGTAACTTAATGTCTGAAATATTCTATTACTATTTGTTACGTATTTCATATTGATTTATTTGTATATGTTTTTAAGAATACAGTAATACATGGACATATATGTCCAAATTCATATCTGCATTCATATTTTATAGCATATAAGGATATGATTATACATTTATTTACATCGGTATCCAAGAGTTTTCATCCCTAATCAGTTACCATCAACCCATCGATATTTCTATAGCTCTATCATATTTAGTCACCAGATCCAACATAGCCACTACCTCACAGAGGACGATTAATCCAATTTGTGCAGTTTGAAGACCCTTTGCCATTATCTCCATCCCTATCCATCTGAAAATTTTCTTATTATGTAACTTTTATTTTTCTTGAAAAAAATATTGAATTCTTATGGTTACTTGATGTTATCATATCCTTATTCTTTTTAAAATCTCGATATGAATACGCAAGTGGATATCTCGTGGATAGTAACAATCAAATCATATCCTTAAATATGGATATGGATATAGAAACATATAGTCATAATTTAAATAAAAATATTTACAAACGTACGAATTATCCTATGAATGATATTTTTCATGATATTTAAATTGAAAGTAAATATTTTTGTAAAGTTGAACTTAGTAGTTTATTAAATCAAAATTACATAAACTACAAAAAGTAAAATAAAAAGAAAGTAAATGTTAAATTAAACCTGCATAAAAAATAGTTAAATAACATAAGGCATATATTTAGGTAAATTACCAAAAAACCTTGGCCGTAACTCCCCAACTATGCATCAATTCCCAGTTACAAGCCTCACTTTTGAAATACTATGAAAATGGCACTAAGCTTTCAACTTTGTGCTTTAATATTAACATAGAAGGGTCACGGAAACTTTCAAAAGCACATATTTAAGACAAAAAGACCAAATCCCTCGTTGTTACATTTCTAAAATGACTCCTTATGAGGGAATCGAGGGATAGTTAAAGCCATTTTTGTAATTTACCCTATGTATTTTTAGTCTAAAATGTATTGTATTACATGTAACCCTATTTAGATATTTGTTTATACACACGTTGATATGTCTAATACACACACATATGTAGTAATATGAATATTTGTATCCGTATCCGTCGGAAAATTTTGTAACCACATTCGGACCCATATCCTCAAAAAAATTGAAAATGATATCCGCATTCATATCTGTATATGCAAAAATAAAAATAAAAACCTATACATGTATTTGTGTCAACCAAAATTAAAAATATATATCCATATCATCAAAGAAATGGATAAGATGGTGGTCGCATAAGGATATATCTGTATCGGTTGCATCTCTGCTTAAACCACATAGGCTAGAGAAAGGCAGACATTCAACCTATAATAATTGCCTCCATTCTTGTGTTTCATGGTAGCGACTTAAGATACTGAAAGAGTTAATATGGGGGCTATCTTTCGGCTATGCGCTGTTTATCAAGGTATCGTCAGCAAAGGTTTAATTTCTAGATCTAATCTTAACATTAGCATTTTCTTAATCTTCAAACTCACTTCAGTGATCTGTTGGTGTTGATAATGCAGTGTGCTTACCACCCGGATCCAGTATTCAATATTTGATAGAGTGTGGTTCCTCGCGATCCTCTCCCTGCACCTTGTTGGTAGGATTTTGTGAACTTTTTTTCATGTTGTATTTTGTTTTGCACCGATGGGCTGCTGCACATGGTAAAACCGTGTTTTGTATTAACACTGTGAACTCCGACTTGTCATGGTCTGTCGCAGTTTATTACCTCAAAGAAATGATATTTCCGCTTGCTTTAAAAAAACAAGTAGAAGATATCCTTGTTACAGCTCAGACCATGAAACTATCATAATTTGAGTGAATACTGCTGGGATGATCTTGTATAGCTTATCTTTTACTTGTATGGTTTAATTCAAATCTTTCACAAGGGCTTTAAAGATCATATGAGAAACTCCATCGACTTTTTCTGGAAGAGGCAATCTTTTGCAACCTAATGATGATTTTGATTGGCTGCTACTCAAGGATATAAGAGAAAATCCAATCAATAACATGCTTCCACACATGATTTTCTAATAGAACTGTTGAGTTGTTGCATTATTGGGCGGGTAAATGGATCTTTGGGTGAGGGACCATTTACCCCGGACTCCTATTTATGTACTTCACCCCCCTTTCTTTGATGGTATGAGTGAAGAGAACCCTAATCTCAAATTGAGATTAGGGTTATTGTGCCCCCGTGGTTTTTCCCTGATCGAAGGGTTTTCCACGTAAATCATTGTCTCGTGCTTGTTTTCTGTGTTGATTTCTACATGGTATCAGAGCCACGTTGTTGTTGTGGTTAGATCTCTGCTCTATCGAGATCTTGGGGTTTTTTTCCTTCGGATCTCTCAAAAAGACGAACAGTCGTCTGGATTCTTCTGGATCTGTGCGCCACCGCTGCCGCAGTTGCTTCTCGCAACGGATTTCTCTGTCCTGTGTGACAAGCCTGCCGCAGTTGCTACTGCCCCTGACAAGCCTGACGCTCCTGTCGTCCTTGGTGTGGTGCCCGCGTAGCGCATAGCCCAGGCGGTTGTGACGTGGGGCCCCTCGTGCTGGGGTGTGACGCTGTAGCCCCTGCCCCTGTAGCCCCTGTAGCCCCTGTGCTGCGGAACCCTCTCGCGCTGTGTTGTGGGGTGTGCCCCTGTAGCCTCTCGCGCTGTGGGCCCCTGTGGTGTGCGGGTGTAGCGGGGCCCTCCACGTCCTCTCGCACTGTGCGGTGGTGTGACGCCTCTCGCACTGTGCGCTGGGTGTAGCCACGTCCTCCTGTAGCCCCTGCCTCTGTTCTCGCACTGTGTGGTGGTGTGCGCTGGGTGTAGCCCTTGCCCGGTGGTGCGACGCCTCTTGTGGGACGCCTCCTGTGCGGGGTCTTCGGTGCTGTGGGACGCCTCCTGTACTGCTTGCCTGCGGTCCGTGACTCCTCTTGCGGATATTGTGCCTTGAGGTCTTTCTTGACCTCGCTGTGAGTTGCTTCTTCCTGGCTTCCTGCGGATTTTTTTTTGTGTTCGTGGTTTTTTCCATGGCCGAAGATATTGGAGAAAATATGACTCTCAAGTTTGAGAATTTTCCAGCGAATATTACAATGATAAAATTAACAAAGAATAACTATCTGATTTGGTCTGCGGCTATGGAAGTTGCGTTAGCCTCGAGAGGTCGTGGAGGCTACATTGATGGACGGAAAAAGGCTCTTGCTGTTACTGATAAGTTGTATGATCAGTGGTACATCGAGGATAGCCAGTGCAGAAATTGGATCATAAATGCTATCTCCCCTGAAATTCAACCCTTGATTCTCAGGAAAAAGTCTGCTCGGGAACAGTGGCTCACCCTTGAGAGCATGTATGGTCAGAAAAAACAGGATATCAGAATGTACCAGTTGAGCAGAGAAGTCTACAATATGAAACAAGGGGATATGTCGGTTGCAGGGTATTATGCTGCGCTGAAAGCGAAGTGGGAAGAGATTGACTATTACTGTGATGATACATGGACTAGTCCAACAGATCAACAGAAGTTTTGGGAGGAGATATGGAAACAGCGGATATTCATCTTCCTTGGTGGCCTTAACAGTGATTTTGAATCTACCAGAAGTCTGCTTCTCACAGTAGGGGTTGGCTTCGACATTGAGGAGATCTATCATGCAGTCGAATCTGAGGAACAGCGGCGTATCGCAATGAGAGACGAACATGTCTCATCTTTTGAGAAATCTGCTCTACTCAGTAAAGGGGGCAAAAGTGGCTACTGGAAAGATAAAAAATGTGCTCATTGCAAAAAGATTGGCCATGGAATCGAGTATTGTTGGGAACTTCATCCAGAAAAGAAGGGTAACAGAGGAAGAAACCCATTGCTATGGCTGCTGACAGCAAGAAGTTGACTGCAGAGCAAATCAGAAAACTTCAAGCCTATGTGCAGAAAATATCTACGAACTCTAATGATGCTGATATTGTGAATTCCGCAATGACCGTGAAGACAACTGAAGGTAATCATTTATTTAATAATGAATGGATTATTGATAGTGGCGCTTCTGATCATATGACAGGGAATGCTAGAATGTTTCTTGATTATAAACTCGCCTCAGGGAGAGAACGAGTAAATTTGGCGGACGGATCCTCTGTTTCTGTCGCTGGAAAAGGGAGTATATCTGTTATAGATAAATTTATGCTAAAGGATGCTCTTCATGTCCCTGATTTCCCAATTAGCTTATTATCTTTGTATCGAATTGCTAAAGACCTACATTGTCGATTAATTTTTGATGAGACATCATGTGTGTTACAGAACTTGGTGACGAGGAAGCAGATTGGGATTGGTTTGGCTGTTGATGGTCTATATCGTCTTCCTGCTCGTGTGGTTTCTGCTTGGGTTGCTGCAACTGATGCAAAAGATTCTGATGATAGAATGGTTATGAAGCGATGGCATGAGCGTCTTGGACATCCTGGTTATCCTGTTCTATCTTTCTTATTTCCTGACTTATGCAATAAAGTTGGTACAAATATTCGTTTTTGTGAAGTGTGTGAGCTCTCAAAGCAAACTAGAACTTCTTATCCTATATCTATTAGTAAAAGTAAGTTTGCCTTTGATATTGTTCATTCGGATGTTTGGGGACCATCAAATCTGCAAAGTCTGGGAGGTTATCGGTATTTCATGACTCTTATTGATGATTATTCTCGATTTACCTATGTGTACTTAATGAAGAACAGAAGTGAGGTTCCACGTATAATCCGAAGCTTTGTCAACATGATAAAAATCCAGTATAATACAAATGTAAAAGTTTTACGGTCTGACAATGCTAAGGAGTATTTGGAGGGATCTCTTAGTGCATTTCTTGACGATAATGGAATTATTCATGAAACGTCTTGTAAATACACACCTTAACAGAACGGCATTGCTGAGCGGAAAAATCGGCACATATTAGAAGTTACCCGAGCCCTTCTTTTCCAAAGAAATACTCCACAAAGGTATTGGGGTGAAGCTGTTCTCACTGCTGTTTATCTGATAAATAGGCGTCCGTCTACTGTGGCTGGAAAAAATACTCCTTTTCTAATGTTACACCCTGATAAGGTTCCTTTCAAACTAACTCCTAGGGTTTTTGGGAGTGCTTGTTACGTTCACATTTCTGGTCCTGGCTTGAGGAAATTGGACCCTCGATCTCGGAAGTGTATCTTTCTTGGATACTCAAGTACACAAAAAGGGTACAAATGCTACGATCCAATTGAAAGGAAACTTCATGTTACAAGAGATGTTACTTTTCATGAGCATGTCTTTTACTATACCGAGAATTTTTCTCAGGGGGAGTACAGTAAAACGGCTGTTGAGAAAAATAATGATAAGTGTCACTTTATGAATGAAGGCTGCAATGTAAGCAACGATGAAATTACTATTTCTTGTGGTCACAGTTCTGGCAGACACGAGAGTATAGATAACAATGCTCAGAGGACGGATGAGGATCACAGACAAGAGAATATGGATGACAATATGATGCCAAACCATAATCCCAATCTCTCCTCGGATGATCCAAGTCACGATCACACTGTAAGTAATTCTTCTTCTCCTGATGATTTGATTGAGAACACTGACAATCACTTGAATGACATGGTTAGAGATACTGAAGATGAAGAAGAGGAACTTCCTATTGCTTTGAGGAAAGCGGCAAGAACAACTAGGCCTCCGTCTCGTTATCCTATTGAAAATTATGTTTCTTACTCTCGAGTAAGCTCGAACTATAAAAGCTTCATAACTGTACTTGATTCTCATGTTACTCCCAAGAATTCGGTTGAAGCCCAATGTGACCCCAGGTGGGAAAAAGCTATGAAGGAGGAAATGGAGGCTCTACAGAAAAATGATACTTGGGATGTTGTGACAATTCCAAAAGACGCTCACTTGGTTGGTTCAAAATGGGTTTACACAATCAAGTACAGGGCTGATGGTAAAATTGACAGATTTAAGGCCCGGTTGGTTGCAAGAGGTTACAGTCAGAAATATGGGATTGACTATCTCGAGACCTTCGCGCCTGTTGCAAAAATAAACACTGTCAGAGTTATTATCTATCTTGCAGTTCAATTTTCCTGGAAAATGTATCAACTGGACGTAAAGAATGCCTTCCTAAATGGAAGTCTCAAAGAGGAAGTTTACATGAAAATGCCACCAGGATATGATCAAATGGGTAAATGTTGCAAGCTGAAGAAGGCATTATATGGTCTAAAACAATCGCCAAGAGCTTGGTTTGAAAGACTCAGGATTGTGATGATAAACAATGGTTACAAACATGCTAATGGAGATCATACTCTTTTCATCAAGAAGAAATGCCATAAGAAATCTATCCTTCTGGTATACGTGGATGATATGATCCTTACTGGAGATGACGAAGAGGAGATGTCTAGCATAAAGAGGATTCTTTCAGCAGAATTTGAATTGAAAGACTTGGGACAACTGAAGTACTTCCTTGGTATTGAGATGGCTAGATCTCCACAAGGTATGTGTTTAAATCAACGAAATTATGCCCGCAACCTTCTTCGTGACTCAGGAATGGCTAACTGCAAACCTGTTGCTTATCCTGTGGAAGCTAACCATAAAATGAGTAAGGAGGATGGCAAAATACTCGATGATGAGGAGAAAGGTAGATATCATAGGTTAGTTGGAAAATTGATCTATCTTACTCTCACAAGACCTGATATCACATATGCTGTGAATATTGTCAGCCAATTTATGCATGCTCCTACTACCGTCCATGTGAACGCTGTCAACAGGATTTTGAGCTACATAAAGAAGTGCCCTGGTAAAGGGCTTATGTTCAAGAAACAAAGTAATGTGACCATTGAGGGCTATACCGATGCTGACTGGGCTGGATCTGTTGATGATAGAAGATCCACTTCTGGGTATGCTGTGTACTTGTGTGGGAACCTTGTCATTTGGAGAAGCAAAAAGCAGCATGTTGTTTCAAGGTCAAGTGCAGAAGCTGAATACAGGGCACTTGCTAATGGCGTGACAGAAATTTTATGGCTACAGTTGCTATTAAAAGAATTAGGGATGGAAGCCGATATGCCTATGAAGATGTTCTGTGACAACAAAGCCGCTATAAATTTAGCAAATAATCTGGTGATGCATGATAGAACCAAACACGTGGAGATCGATCGGCATTTTATTCGTGAAAAAATTGATGAAGGCCAGCTATGTTTGCCCTACCTGAAATCTGAAGATCAGATTGCTGACATCTTCACGAAGGGGCTGCCTACGGTGCAATATGAGTTGAATGTAGGCAAGTTGGGCATGGTTGACATGTATGCCCAACTTGAGGGGGAGTGTTGAGTTGTTGCATTATTGGGCGGGTAAATGGATCTTTGGGTGAGGGACCATTTACCCCGGACTCCTATTTATGTACTCACCCCCCCCCCCTTTCTTTGATGGTATGAGTGAAGAGAACCCTAATCTCAAATTGAGATTAGGGTTATTGTGCCCCCGTGGTTTTTCCCTGATCGAAGGGTTTTCCACGTAAATCATTGTCTCGTGCTTGTTTTCTGTGTTGATTTCTACAAGAACAAACCCTAGCTTCAACTTCATGGAATATGAGATCCCATGTGGATCGGGTTTTCTATTCACTCGTAGGATCCGGGCGGTCCAGCAGGGACCACAATAGCTCCTCTTCTCGAGAATCCATGCATCCCTTACAGTGTCTCAACTTAATAACTCCACGGTTGACATCAACATGCCAATAAGTGAACAAAATAGACTTACTGCGCAAGCAACTTGATAAAATCAATAGTACATTATAACTACATCTTTAATAATCCACCTAACAGGAGCAAAACGATCAATTGAATGTGGTTCGGAGTGCGAGCCCATTCTACATTATGACTCCTCAAACATACCCATTAGCCACCACACTCGCAACGCATTAAGCTATCAACTCCTCCGGAATCACCACTGAGTTTGAAGCACGATAGAGGCAGATAAACATTAAAAAAGACCCCTACTCCAACACATAATCCGACTTGGAAGAATCATCCTAGTTCCCCCCGAAAAAACTCAAGAACAGTCATAACAGTGCCAGGAACTACAGTCGTGCGCATCCCAACCATGTCTACTAGCCCATCCAAAACCAAAATATAATTTGTTATGTCTCACTGACTTTAGCCTCAATCTGATACTGATCCTGGCTTACAATTCAAACAACAATAGGCAAGAAGTAAAAATTAAGGATGAAGACAACTGATGAGCTTACTCAGTTCCATCCAAACTACTCAAACTAAAAGCACTCTCTTAACTCTTTTTTACGACATAGTCCATCTAAACCTGTGATGAAATAAAGAACACTGATTAACAATAACTCTACTTAAATTTGGCTGAAGTCATAATTTTCCCTAAACTGCTTGATTCCATCACCATTGCTCACAAAGCAAACAGAACTGATGTGTTTCATGAAAAAGTGAAAATATACACCTTTAAATCAAGGATGTACTATGGTAGATTGTAAGAGAAGTTGAGAATGGCGTTCCACTACTGGAAGCATCAGGAAGAGAGTTGCAAAGCTTTTGGGCAGCACAGAAAGACGACAAAACTTTCTCTAAAAGATCATGTACCGGCGTGCCGCAGAGAACCATCTCTTATACTTCAAAATACAAATCAGACATATCCCTTGCCGAGGCAGTTCAGACAATGTTGTACTCTGCAAACGAAAACCACAACCGAGTTTCAAATATGCAATTAGTCAATCTTAATAGATCTATATGTTTAAACCAATGTTCGAAGCAATAACTTCCCAGATAAATGGCAGCTCCCTCTTACACCCAACATTATTCATACATAACCAAGAAACCAATCTTAAAACCGGTACAAAAAATCTACGCATCCAATATTGATTTTCTTCTTTTTTAGAGAATATATTTTCTTTTTTGACTATATATTTCCAGCTTTCTTCTGGGAAAATGACAACTCCCTCTATACGATGGCACAGATGCCTCTTATTATGAAAGATAATGGCGCACACACTAGTTATTCAGTAAACTACTACTTTATGCTGGTGAAGTACCAGCCCCTGATTTTCATAATGGTCCTCCAACTAGCCCATATTATTGAAGATAGTAGCTTGGTACCTGTTTCCATCACAAGTAGGGCAAATGCAGGGATTGATGGCAATTGGATCATGCAAAGGTGACCATTCAATTGTAGAAATCCCTTTGCATAGCTTGCAAGAGCAAAACCCTTTCCCTTTGCAAATGTTGCAACGGGGAGCAAGCTTTTTCTGCAAAAAAAGAAGTCAGATAAAGAATTAACTTGCAAGAAAACAAAATTCTCCTAAAATCTCAAGAAAGTTCGAACAACCTTTTTCTCCTCTCCGACAGCATTGAATACTCCAACCAATGCAGATACTGCAAGGGTGCCTCCAAGGAGGAGAACATAGGCTGAACCAACTACATGCAGAATTGCACGAAACTTGCCAGCCATAACCTACAATGACAGCATTACCATGGGTTCGAATAAGGTAAGGTGTTCCCCGTGCAACTAGCAGTATTCTGATAAGAAATTACAAAGACCAGCGCTTAGTTGGAGTAGCAACTTTCTGAACCTCAAGGACAAAGATTTCCAAAGGTTGATGCTATGGTGAACTCTGTGCACAAGTCAAATTATGAACATCCTTGCAAACTTACATCTCAGTCAAGCTGCTATCAACCTCTCTACTGATTTGACCTAGTAGATGAGAAGAATTTGAAACGTCTGCATTAATAATTATCACAAGAGCAGATTCAATAATCGCATGCTACATGCCTTGCTTAAGAACAAGGCATCTAGAACCACATGAACAAGAAGACTAAAGTATATCTTCACCATAATTGATTAATTCTAGGTAATGATTGCTCATGATTCATTGTGTCACACAATCCTTGGAGATTACCAAGACCTGTCAAGCTAAAATAAAGTGTACATGTATCCGAAAGCTCCATATATATGAACATATCACCAGACAAAGCCAGATCGCGGTAAATTAATCAGTCTCCAAAACTATTTCATGTTGACTTAGTCTTCTCAAAGTAACAGAACGCCCAGAAATATCTCCAGCAGTGACGTAGTTCCAAAGTCAATTGTATCAGCAAGTGATTGATCGTGCATTTGTTAGACAATGTTGGGTAAAAGTGACTGAGTGTTCTACAAAGAGTATTTACATATATGCCTCACAAATCTTAGCATTTATACGGGCACCCTGGAATGGTGAATCACAATATATATTTCACTGTTCTTAATTTTCATCCCTAGGACCCTAACCAGATCAAAGTTAGCATTTTTTGAATATAAATATTGTGATAGTGGCATGAGAGGTTATAGGGGTTAAGAGGGAAGGCTACGATGATGAAGAGAGAAAGGCTAGAGGTCACACCGACTTGAAGGACTAGGAGGAGGCTATTATGATGTGGGGGAGATGCAATTGTTTGGGAGGGGCAAATTGTGACAAGGCAGGAGGCTGCCAGGGTTGAGCTGTGGAGGTTGAAATGGTGCGCAGAGGTGAGGGTTGCTGGGAGGATGTCACGGTAACGTGGAGAGCTGCTATAGGGAGGTTGCAGGGTTGCATGGGCTAGGAAGGGAAGGCCATGATGGCAAAATGGGGGTCTCATGGTGGATCGTGAGGAGGGCGTAGAGCTTGCTCACGATCACAATGCATTAGGACACAACCCTCCCCATTACCGGGACCAGTAAAGCTTAAATAAAGTGTACATGTTACCAGACCAATAAAGCTAAATTAAAGAGTACATGCTATCTGAAATAATGTCCATATATAGGAGAATGTCACCAAAGAGAATAAGACCACAGTAAAATTATTCGATCTCTATATTCAATCCTTTCATGTTAGTTTAGTCTTCTCGTGTAGCTGAAAGCCAAGAAATATCTCGAGTCTCCAGCTGTGGCAACGAAATTACCAGAGTCAATGTTGTCAACAAATGCTTGCCCATTCATATGTTAGACGGTCGGATAACGTAGAAAAAGAATAATGAAATTGTTTATTCATGAGGTCCTAAAGTTCTCTAACATAAAAAGAAATCCCGATGGACAAACTATACACTACGGATAGAAGAAATACAAAATACATAAAATATGGAAAGATAAATACAACACTCCCCCTTAAGAAGGTGCATAGATGTCAATTATGTTCAAGCTTTGAACATCTCTAGAATGATCCTTTGGTTAGAGCCTTGGCGAAAACATATGTTGTATGTTCCCCTAAGCTGGCGTGGGAAGTAGAGATAAAACCTTTCTAAATCATGTCACGTGTATAGTGACAATCTACCTCAATAAACTTGGTCCTCTCATAGAAGGCAGGATTGTTGGCAATGAAAAGAATGGTCTAGTTGTCGCATTGTAGATGAATGGAAGAAGTGCGTCAATAGTAGACCTGGCCAAAGTGCGGGTCGGGCCGGGCCATGGGCCGGGGTTCTAAAACCCCCTGTCCAAGGCCCGAACCGGCCCGTCCCATGGGCCATACTTCAAGGCCCAAGCCTGACCCATGTATGGGCCGGGCTGGGCCGAGCCGACCCATGGGTCGAATGTAAAATATTTTTTCTCAATTTAATCTAATTTATAAAGATAAATAAGTTTTTTGTAATGATAATATCAATAAACCTGCGAGATCTTTATAGTGGCGCTTGAAGATGAAATAAAAAAGACAATATACATAGTTTTGTACATGAATATATTTGCATGTATATGTAAGTGGATATCCTTTCAGCATTTGCCAACGTTTCCTAATTAAAAAGATGAGTTTGTAAGATAAGTGTGATATTCAATACTTATGTAAGTTAGCCAAATCTGTTGAACCCAGTTCATATTATGTTACTAAGGTTGGAAAGGATTGTATGCCATTTAGCAAACTTATTAGGTCGCATAGTATTCATAACATCTTACCATGATCAATGGGGATCTGAGTGGGCATTTAATCATTGTAAATTTAAGTTACCATAATATGTGTTACTTGACATGTAAACCATAAAAAACGATATAATATTGATAATGTAAAATAAAAGATTGAAATATATTATATTAGATGTATATAAATTGTAATTTTTAAATATATTTTTTTTATATTTGCGGGTCGGGCCGAGCTGAGCTTTGTGTCACATGTCCACGACCCGTCCAGTTGACGGGAGAGCCAAAGAGGGTCGGATCGGGCCGTCCCATTCATGAAATCTCTTGGCCCAAGCCCGGACCATGAGCAGGCCGGGTGGGCTCCCAACCCATAGGTCAGGTCTAGTCAATAGCTAGGTTAGTCAAAACATATCTGACCGACAATATCTCAATGCTCCCCTGCACCTTGGTTCTGTACTCTGACTCAGCACTAGATCTAGCAATCACGGTATGCTTCTTGCTCTTCCATGATACCAAAGAACTCCCAATGAAAACTACAAAGTCGAAAAAAGATTTCATGTCAATGTCTGTGTCTGCACATGTCTTGATGGCAAGGGATATCCCTCTGCTAAAGAGAAATCCAATTCTTGGCGAGGACTTCAGATACCTCAAAATCATGTGAACCATATCCATATGTGCATATCTCGGTTGCTCTATAAACTGGCTAGCTTTGCTAACAACAAAAGAGATGCTTGGCTTGGCAACGATCACATAGAGGATCTTCCCAACAAGCTCCATCGCCTCTTGTCCACCTCCTCTACATCATCATCATATAGCATCATGTTGGGATTCATGGGAGTAGTGACAGGTCTGCAATCTGCCATGTCTCTCTCTAAGAGAAGATCAGTGACGTACTTCCCCTCGGTCACCACAAGACCCTGTTGTTTCCTAGCAAACTCAAGCCCTGGGAAGTATCGTAAATCACCAAGATCCTTGGTGACAAACTACTATCAAGGAACTCCTTAACTACATTAATACCCCGCGCATCATCTCCCGTAACAATTATATCATCAACATAGACCAGTATAACAACAATACCTCACTGGTTTCTCTGAACAAATAGTGAATGATCTACAATCGGTCTCATGAAGTCTTGTTTCTCTATCAAGTCTGAGAGCTTCTAGAATCATGCTCTGGAACTCTACTTAAGGTCCTAGATAGCGTTATGAAGTCTGCAAACCTTATGGCCCTCCCCATCAGCAGCGAACCCATGTGGATGTTGCATGTAGACTTCATCCCGGGATCACCATATAGAAATACATTCTTCGTATCTAGTTGGGACAAGGACCAGTCCCCTACCAATGCAACAGAGAGAGATCCAAAAGGTAAAATTTTGTGCCACATGAGGGAACTTATTATGATAGTCCACCCCATAAGTCTGGGTAAACCCACAAGCCACAAGCCTATATTATAGCGATCAACGTTGCCATCTGCATGGTGCCTCATTGTAAACAATCATTTACAGCCAACCATAGAAGTTCACGTAGGTGTAGTAACCAAGCTCCAATCTTGTGAGACGAGCGCCTCAGGTGACTGAGGCGGTCAAGGCATTTTTCCTTTTTTGAAGCATCTTTTATTATTTTAATGGTCTACTTGGTAGTTTGAGAAGCTTATAAATATCTGCTAGCTTAGGATAATGATTATACAATGCAAATGCCTAAATATGATGTTCCTTTCATGTCAACAACTTCATATTTAGAATTAATTGTTTCCAACTATTTCAGTAAACTCTTATTATTTCACTCTTAATGAATGAATTCATAAATATCAAGTCAAACAATACTTGTAAACTTAACGAGATTTGCATTATATCAAGCAAAACGAAATGGATAGGGTTCACAGTATCTCATGATTCCATATATTATATTTTAGACACATAACATATTCGTTGACATATATTTTATCATACTTTTAATTACAATAATATTTCAAAGATTTGCTTGCAATGGATATGATTCACGGTTTTTCGTGCAGTCAAATATTATACGTTAGACACATAACATAAATTTCTTTGACATATATTTAATCGTACGTTTAATTACAATAATATTTCAAAGATAGATATATATATTGTTTAATTCTTTCACAACATTTACAAATAATTCCTCTTCGATTGGATGAAAATGTGTAGAAAGGGATATAATATTATTTTATCTTCTATTTTGGGATTTTTATCTCTATTATTTCATCATATCTTATAGTGTTAAGTATATGTTGGGTAGAAAATATATAATTACATTAGCATATATATAATTATAGTTTTATGCATATTTTTATCTATAAATTGAGGTTTACGCCTCGACCGCCTCGATTCCAAGAAAAATACCTTGTTCCACCTTTCACTTTTTTCAAACCTTGTACATGGGGTGTGTTGGATGATGAAGAAAGCCCACTAGCATGGGATACAGAAGGTGGCCCGTGAATATAAAAATGTGGCAAAAACTCAAACAAAGTACCATGAGGCGGGGGCGTAGGAGTAACCATAATAGGGGGTGGGGTAGTGGAAGTGGTGGAGGTCGAGGTGGTGGTTGCGTGGGAGGAATCGTAACTAGAGGTGATGGATTAGGAGGAAGAGGCATGTAGACCTCCTTTTCAGAGATAGACAAAGTCATTCTGTCACTAGTAGGAGAAAAATATATGACCGACTCGAATGTGACATCAGCACTAGTACCTCTGTCAAACACGATTAAAACACAAGTACCCCTTCTAGCTCTGCGAGTGGGAGTATCCCACAAAAACACACTTGACAGCTCTTGGAAAGAGCTTACCATTGCAAGGAGTCAAATGATGAACAAATGCCACGGAGCCAAGAAAAGGTCCTTATCATGAGACAACGCCTTTTCCCTCATTAAGTTGTGTCGGCTATATGGATTCTTTGCATCCATTCATATCAATCTTGGCTCATTCTCGAGCTTAGATTCAAATAACTAAGATCCCTTCGGCAGTCTCATTCCAACAATTCCGGGGCCTTCCTCGTTATCTCTTGACCAGGTCAACATCCCAAATCATGCATCTTCTAACTGGCGCATCAGCCAACCTCCTTTACAAGTGGCTAAACCATCTTAAGTGATTTTCTCTCACCTTATCCTATTAGAGCAAAACCAACTTTTCTTATGATCGCATCATTCGAAATCCAATATTTATGTGTATGACCACACATCCGCCTTATCATTTTCACTTCTACTACTGTCATTCTCTACGCATGTTTATGGTTCACATGCCAACATTAAGATCTACTGAGCATAGCAGATCTCACGGCTACTTTGTAAAAAATTCCTTTGATTTTCAGATGAATCTTTTCACCTAAAACGCAATCGAAAAAAGAACATTTTCACACAAAACGAAATAATGACATATCACTGTTCAGGTAGTAGGCAATGAGTATCGCATCACCCTAGAAAGAGTGGGAGCACGACTCTAAGAAGGGTCCCGATAACATCAAGAAGATGATAGTATTTGCGTTCAGCAACGCCATTATCTGAGAAGTGTATACACAGGAGGTCTGATGTATAATGCAAAGGGACCTGAAGTATTGAGAAAGCTTAATGGTACAAAACTCCAAGGCATTGTCGGAGCAAACATATTAACATTAGGAAAAAATTGTTCTTTACCTCATTAATGAATGTTTCAATGACAAGCCCAACCTCAAACTTGTTTTTCAGAAGAAAGCCCAAGAAAATCTAGAATAATCGTCAATGGTGAAAAGATAGAACCTTTATCCCTTGTGGTCACGAACACGATGGGACCCTAGACATCAAAATGAACAAACTCAACTAAAGAATCGCTACTACGACTCTGATGAATAGGAAACTAGAGTGGTAACACTTCCCAAGCTGACAAGCCAAGTCAATATGTGATATTTATTTGATCGGACGATCTGAAGCGAGTAAGCGAATAGACAGAAGTACATGCGAATTATGTGATTTCTATTATTTTAATTAAAAATAACTGAAAATATAATAATAAATCAAACATTAGATATGTATGTTTCGAAAAAAGAACATAGATTAAATAAAGCATAGATCTTTTAGTATGATGTGATTTCAATCCAAGCATTTAAAAAACATCCATTCAGATGAAAAAGTTGATTGTAACAAATATTTGAACGGTGATGTCAATTGACAAATTTACCGTGAAAACTTATGAGATATAACAATAATAGATCGATTGTAAAATGATAATAAGCTAATTTTAGTACCAATGTTAAGATATAAAGTATATATTGACACAAAATTATATAAATAATAGAGAACATACAACGGAGAACATATATCAGTATTTGAATCAACTAGATAAATTAACTAATATTCACAGTTTATACCATCAATTAAATAAAAAATGGTGAAGCCTTCTCCCACTATAAGTAGGGTCGGCTACATGGATTCTTGCTCAAATCCATGTTGAAAGATTCGACTATTTTTTACAACAGATGTTGACTACCTAACACAACCCCCACAAGGGGGAATTTGAACCCTGGTCTTTTGGGTGGTAGGCATACTGCACTACTACTAGACCATTTAAGTGGGTGTTATAACAGCAATAAAATAAATTAACAATTAATTTCCAGCAGCTTTTAAAGCTTGAAAAGTAGCTTCTGAAGCTAAAAGGATGGGAGCAATAGTTGAAGCCAGAAGGGAGGGGGTCTATCCAATAGCCAGCCACATATGACGTCTAGCCATCGCATACTCGTCAAAAGTGCATATACACCGAATATTGTATGTGATTCAGTAGTGTCACCGACTATGCATATGCAACCGCATATGCAGCCGCCTAGCCCACCTTTCTGAACATTGTTTACATGTATCACCACACATCTACCTTAGCATTTTCACTTCTGCTATTGTCATTCTCTACGCATGTTTATGGTTCACATGCCAACATTCAGATCCATAGAGCATAGGAAATCTTATGGCTATTTTATAAAAATTTTCTTTGATTTTCAAACTAATCTTTTCACCTAAAATGCAATAAAAAAAGAAACATTTTCATGTAGTAGGTAGTGAGTATTGCATCAGCCTAGAAAGAGTGGGAGCACGCCTCTATATAAGAAGGGCCCTCCTGGTAACGTCAAGAAGATGATAGTGTTTGCGTTCAGCAACACCATTCTGTGAGAAATATATGCACATGAGGTCTGATGTATAATGCCAAGGGACCTGAAGAACTGAGAAAGCAGAATGGTAATAAAGCTCCAAGCAAGGTAAGGTCAGAGAGACAGTGGAGAGATTGGTTGGAGGTTTGCCACCGCTCCAGATGGCAACAAATCAAAATCACAATGCAACTTATGTGGGAAGATGTTGGGAGGAGGGGGATTACGAGGATGAAGCACCATCTTGTTGGCAACAACGAGAATGTTGTCAAGTAAACGTGTTGTGCCAAAGATGTGCAGGACTTGGTTAAGACTAACTTGGACGGGAAGAAGGACAAAGATGTAGAGAGGTCCAAAAGAGGAACAATTCAAGGAATTCATATTCGAGAAAGAGTTCAATGTCCTCTCCAATTCAGATGACAATGACTTCGTTTACCTCGTTGATATTCGGATCAAGGCTGAGAAGAGGGCATACAGAAGAGCAACAAAGGAAACTATGAGTGAGTTCGAGAGGAGAAAACTCGGTAGTGCACAAGGCAGCTTCTTTGGTGCCGGTGGCAGTGGGAGTGATTCTGGAGGTGCACCAGTACCACCACCAACCAAAAAAATATGGGGAAGGGAGTTAAGCCATTCTTGACGAGGAGCAGATCTATGCAATACAAGCCAAGCAAGTATCTGAGGCAGAAGACGGTAAAGGGTATGCATAAATGCTAGGGAGAGAATAGGAAAGGCCATCAAGAAGCTCTTTTGGGGGGAGAGTATTCCAGCAAATGTTTCTAGTGGACTATTTTTGTAGCATGCCATCGATGAGATCGTCGTCGTGGGAACGGGAGTGAAAGCTCTCACATCCAAGGAGATAATGAGCAAGTATCTCGAGATGGAGGAGATGAACGAGTACATCACTGAGCTGAGGAGGAGATGGTCAGAGTACAGGGTGATGTTGGTGTGCGATGGGTGGACGAGCTACACGAGGAAGCATATCATCAATTTCCTCATTTGTTGTAATGAGAAGACCATTTTTTGAAGTTTGTTGATACATTTGATCATGTGAAAGACCACAAGTACCTGTTGAAGTTGACGAAAGACATAAACAAGAATGTTGAGAAGGAGAACATTGTCCAGATTGTCATGAACAATGGCAGCAACTTCAAAAAAACATGTGAAACAATAATGAATTCTAGCAACTACGGTATTTTTTGGACACCATGTGTTGGGCATTGTATCTCTCTGATATTGAAGGACTTCAGCAAGAGGAAGCATGTCTCAAAGGTGGTGGAGCAAGCATGGCCGATCACTACCTTCATTTACAATCATTCCAAAGTGTTGGCTTTGATGAGGCAGATGTGTGATGGTGATCTAATGAGACATGGCATCGCATGCTTTGCAACCCAATTTTATAGCGTTGCAGACCCTTAAACAACACGAGACGGGTTTAAAAACCATGTATTGCCAAGGAGAATAGTTCGAGATACCCGAAGCTCAAACAAAAGGAGAGAGGAAAGTAAAGACATTGATCAATGATCACTTCTGGGATGACGTGACTCGAGTCACAAAGATTATGGATCTAGTTGTATATGCATTGTGGATCGTGGATGGCGACAAAAAGCGGACCATGAGAGTGATCTACGAGGCAACGCGTTGCAGAGAGAGAAGGTCCGAGAAGCAGTTGGGAAGAAAGGATACAAAGCCTACTTGGACATCACTGACAAACGTTGGACCAAGATGCTTTCACCTCCTCTTCACAAGGTTGGTATATATATGTAATAAATGAATCTATTCTTTAATTTTTAATAGCATTGTTGATGGATTAAATTTTAAGAATTATGCATGCATGTACCATGTATCCAGCTTATTACTTCGATCCCAAGTACCAGTACAAGCACAATCTTAGTACAAACGCTGACCTTCTAGCAGTTTTTTTTAAACCAACTTTTCGGGGGAGGCACGGCTCGGTGCTCGCCCCAAACTTTTTATTAAAAAGGCGAAGATGCAAAAGAGAGAGAGAGCTACAGATTTAAAGGATCGAGTAGATCCTGCTGGAAACCCAAAAAGAAGACGCACTACAATAAGGACCAATCACTGGACAACATAGCCGAATGCGCCAAAATGTTCTCCTTGTAAAACCTTTGCCCCTTGAAAATCTTCGAGTTACGCCCTAACCATATCGCCCAAATGCACGCGAACGGACGAAGGAGCTCCCCCCGCGCCCTATCCTTATTTGACCTCAAAATACGAATACGAATACGAATACGGATCTTTTACGAACGAATATGAATATCAAACGAATATTGCAATAAAAAATTATATATAAAAGCGTACCTGATTATTTGGCAATCACTTCCGCATTACTTCCATATTGTGACTTGAATCTGAAATTTAACTCAGTATGATAGAATAATGTAATAACGAATAATGCAGTAAAACTGTAAAAGGGTTTGATGGAAATAAATAAATATCTTGCAAAGTAATGTTAAAAATTTAAAGTTGCCGATGTAAAGCAAAGCATAATTTGTCTAGTTTCAAATAACAAACATCCAAAAAACATTCAAAGAGAGAAATTGTCTACAAACATTCAAACAAATACAGCGATGATTAAATCAAAGAGAGAAATTGTCTACAAACATTGAAGTTAAAAAATCAAACAAGCATATTCCATACATAAAACACATTCATAAACAAAAACATTCCATACTCTATCAAGAATATTCCATCTAAAACAAGCATATTCCATCTAACAACATAATCCATCTAACAAGCATATTCCATCTAACAAAAACATTCATACTCTATCAAGAATATTCCATCTAAAACAAGCATATTCCATCTAACAACATAATCCATCTAACAAACTATTCCATCTAACAAAAACATTCATAAAACAAGCATATTCATCTAACAACATAATCCATACATAAAACACATATCAAGAATATGAAATTTACCGAAGGAGGGAGGCGTTGGGCTGGGCGTCCGCGAAGGAGGGAGGCTGCGGGTCGCAGGGACGACGTCGGGCGGGCCGCAAGGGCTGGTCTGGCCGTAGGGGATGGAGGGGGGCCGCAGGGGCTGCTCGGGGCGGAGGGGATGGAGGGGGGCCGCAGGGGGCAGAGGGGAAGGAGGGGGGCTGCAGGGGAGCGTCGGGCTGGCTGGGCGGAGGGGAAGAAGGGGGCCGCAGGGGATGGCTGGCCGGAGGGGATGGAGGGGGGTCGCAGGAGCTGGTGGGTCTGGCTGGAGGGGATGGTGGGGGGCCGCAGGGGGTCACGCGGGCTCAAGGGGCGGAGGGGAAGGAGGGCGACGGCAGGGGGCGACGGGGGCGGGTGGTGGACCTGGTGGTCCTGGTGGAGGAGGAAGGAGGGGGGCCGCAGGGGGCGGCGCGGGCCCGAGGAGGAAGGAGGGGTGCCGTAGGGGGGCGGCGACGCCGGCGAGCGGATGGTGGAGGTCCGGAGGAGGGCGGTAGGAGCAAAGGGAGGAGGACGGTGGTGCTTGCGGCTAAGGAGGAAGAAATGTCGGGGGTGGGGGTATCGGGTGGGACTTGGGAGCCGAGTAACCCTACCCTACCCATATGTTTTAAAAAAATTAAATAAAATAATTTATTTATGAACGAATATTCGTATTCGTATTCGTATTCGTTTTAAATTTCGTATTCGTATTCGTATTCATATTCGTTAAGTTATGATTCGTATTCGTATTCGTATTCGCAAAAAATTCGTTTCCACTATTCGTATTCGTATTCGTATTCGCCAGTCTTAGGAAAACAAGATCCATAACCTCTTTAAAACGAATACGGATACGAACGAATACGAATATAACCGCATCCGTTTGCGTCCCTAGCAGAGAGTCCCAAAACGCCGAAGCAGAGGAAGTGTTGATCCACGGAATTCGGGCCTCCGCCCAAATGACAGCAGTGCCTGGGCAAAGGAAGAAAAGGTGCTCCGAAGTCTCCAAGCCGCCACCACACAGCACACAGTCCGTAGAACCGAGCCCTGTGAAAAACCTTGCGCACCTATCGCGAGTCAATATCCTCCCGCGTCTGAGCAGCCACAGAAAGAATACGACCCTCTCTGGGAGAATACGATCTTCTAGCAGTTGTCCAAATTGTGGTGGAGAAAAGCTCGTCAAAGACGAGAAAACACAAACCATGTGCATAAATGAGGTAATTTGGAATCTAGAGTGGTCTTACATTTCCAAGTAGTCTAACAAAGTATTCATTAGAATTTGAAAGTATTATGTGACAATTTATAACTTCAAACAATCTGCATGTCAAGTACTTTAGGCATGTTTTGGGTTGCTTCGATAGAATTATCGTAGTCAACGGATGGGTTAATAAATCTTCCCGGTAAGGACGAATACGTCCATTGATTATGTTGGGATGTATTACTAGTATTTAATTAGTGGTTATTGTGTCACATTGAAGCTCCCAACTTACGAAAGATGGCAGTAAAAGTATTGTCACAAACTGCATCTGCTGGGAGGAACTAGAGTACTTTCAACCTAATTATTCGAAGAAACATAACATGTTGGGAGAATAGAAGCTCCATGATCTTGTCTACGTACACTACTGTTGGACATGCGTGCCCACGACGAGCCATTATGCAATAAATGTTATTGCAAATATCATTCCCTGATCTGAAATGAAGAATAGATAATTTGCATAATAGGTCCCTTAGTACAATTAGGGTTATGTACCATGACCATCTTAATAATCATACAGTTGTTGATTCAACTATTGAATCATAGAGGCTGGTACTTGGATGAATATCTAAAAGGTTAGATTGAGGACTCATCAAGCACCGTCAAATGATTGTTAAGAGATGATCTCCAGCCTGAGTAGGAGATAGCAATCCTTATCTCTAAAGGCTGATATCTGACCGACCTCTTGATGCAGGTCCTCTGCATAGGAATAGAGATTCGGAGGTGTCAGATTAGTTAGGTCAAAGAGTTGACCTAACGAGATCGAGATAACCAAAGTCCTATATCGTATGCTGTCACAATACAGGCATGCATCCTCTGACCGGAGACAGATGTGTTACTATATGTTTGAGTATGTATATTTGGCAGACCAATAGGTTGATGACCTAAACAAGGTCTACACACTGGCGCGCTGGTGTGCATATAAGGGCATATGAGTAATACGATCTCTCAAAGGGACCATACAGGTTCAGTTACTGAACCGGAAGACATGAGCTCACTCATGAGATATTGGGAAGAATCAAATTCCGTGCGCACGGTCGTCTCGCTTTGGAAGCTTGACTGAATTTGTAGGTTTGATATATACTTTTGGAAAATTATATGATCAAGACCTAAGTATGATATATACTTTTGGAAAGTATATCGATACCGACTCCCAATGATCGAATGAGAAACTTACTGATAAAACCATGAAGTAGACAGTATAAAGTTGATCCAATACTTCGGGTTTAACCTGAGTCTTCCAGTATGCAGGATGTACAGGTATTGGGAATACCTGAGGGTGATGCGATCATAAACGATTGTATAACCATGACGCTTCCATTCCTAAGGAGTGATGAAACGGGTCTGGATTTTAGTGACTCCTCTCAGTAGAAAAGTGATCTGATCTTGGTCCAAATGTTGGACATTGATCTGAATGTGATTCAGATGCTATGAGAAGATTAGATTTGCGATCTTGATTTAATCAAGCATCTATGGGAGGCCCGCGATCTGGATTTGAGATATGATCTCAATGTCCAAGTCACTATATGTGGAACAATACAATCGCCATATCCTATCTCCAAGTATTCGCGGAGAAAGCGCATTATCCTTGAAAGGGTTCATGGATAATTCTATTGTTGATATATGTATCCGAGCATTAAGAAATGGATAATTAAATGTGATTTAGTTATCATGAGTAATATGAATTTGATTCATATTATAAAGAGAGTTATCTAAGATAATTGAATGTGATTTAATTATCAAAGATGTGAATAATGTGAATATGATTCATATTATTTGGGCACAAGAGAATAGAGATCCAAGATGATTAAATGTGATTTATTTATCATGGATAGAGCATCAGAATAATCTACATAAATCATTGATATTGACTTGCTTATTGAATAAGATAAAGTCTTGTGATCGTATCTCAATCTTCTACAACACTTGCAATGGGTTGCATATGTTTTAGAAGACTAGAAAATTCGATCTTAAGGCTTATAGTCATCCACATAGATATTGATGCAATTGTTGCAACAATCTCTATTGGATTGAAAGGCTTCATAATTTCAGTGGGAGAGCCTTTAGTCTTAGAGAATGTCTCTATGACCTAGATATTAGAATACACTCATTGTTTATTTCTAAATGTTGGAAATAAACACAAATTCTGTACTAAATCTATCATAAAGAGTTATGATGGAGATATTTCATATAGTAATCTAAAATCTAGTGGACTCCACTAAATTAGAAAATTAATGAATGGTTCATTAACATTTCTAATACTGAAATTAAACCTTAAAAGATCAATAGGAGGATAAAGATCATTTAACAATGATCAGACATCAAGCCTTGGACATTTGTCTGTTGATTTGATCAATAGACTAATGAGAGATGAAACTTTGGATTGTCTAAAGGTTCAAATCTTACATACTTGTGAATATTGTATTCAAAGAAAAATGTCCAATACACCCTTCTTTGGGAAAGGTGTAAGAGGTCAAGGCATTCAGGATCTCATACATATTGATGTATGCGGATCATCTATATCATAGTAAACATTATGGATATGTGATATCTATTAATGATTATGTATGATATGAGATTTCTTCTCTTCACCTAAGAAACCTTTGAAATGTTCAAAGATTTTATTATTTTGGTTTAGAACCAAAGTTTGAAGGAAGATAATATAAATTTGATCTAATCTAGGTAGTAAGTACCTATTAGATAAATTCAAAGAATACCTTATGGAGATATGAATATCATTTCTATCTCAATCCTCCTAATACACCTTGACTCAATAAGAGTTATAGGGAGATACAATTGGATCATGTATGACATGATTTGATCAATGATGAATTTTAGCATAATTTCCTCTTAGTTTCCAGGTATATATGTAGTAGAGACTACATTATATATCCTTAATGAGATTCCATGCAAGTAAGCTGGAATTAAGCACTAGAGAGTGCAGCTTCATTAGGAAAATAAAGGATGGTATTGGATACCTACTTTATGACCTTGAGATTCTTAAAATATCTCATCTCTGAGAATGTGATATTTAGTGGTTGAGACTCTTGAGAATCAAGATGAAAATGAAGTGTAGGAACTCATTTAATCTTGAGAAGATAATGAGGCTCCTGAAACCGGGAACTAAAATGACAATTAAAGATGAAACACTAATACTTCTTCAAATGAGTTTGAGGATGTATTCCATGTGTCAGTGATCGGATTTCATGTGATGAAAATCATGAGGATCATAACATGGAAAGATGGATTTTAGCAATGAAAATCTAAAGTAGACTTCATATACAAGTGTTGTATATGGACCCTCGATGATCCACCTAAATGGGTAAGACCCATAAAGGTGTAAATGGATCTTCAAGAGATGTAAGTCAAGATTGCATTCCTCTATGAATACCTCTCTGAGGATATTCACATGAAGTAGCCCCAGGGCTTCATGGTTGAGGAAAGCAGGGTGTGCAAGCTAAAGAATCCATCTATGGACTCAAATAAGCTTCTTGTAGCTGGAACATAAGATTTGATGAAATTATAAATGTTATGATTTCAGATAGAATCTTGATGAACCATATGAAGCTTAGTGGGAGTACCATTTGTGTTCATCATGCTAAATGTAGATAATATCCTAATCATTTAGAATGATATAAGGATGATAATAAGTGTTTTATTGACTGCTATTCCATATGGACCATATCTTGAAATATGATTTCAAAGATACCTCTTAGATCTTAGTTCTGAAGATGTTCAGAAGCAAAGAGAAGAGGATATTGGGACCGTCACATTTGTAGTACACCTTGGACATATTCTATCCTTAGAAATTCCAAGAAAGGCTTCCATCCCTTAAGATGTGGTACTGACCAATCTAAAGGGATAGCACCTCAAAGAGTTGAGGAGTGAATGCTAGAACTACTTGCACTCGTGCATAAGTTACGAGAAGCTGAGTGTATGCTAGATGTATACAGAAGCCAGATATCTGCCTTGCAATGGGAGTAGTAAAGTGTTGCTAATCCTACTATGGAGAGAAAACACTTGATTGCAGTAATAACAATATCTTCATAGAGGACAAGATTTTTGAGATAGTGATCTCAAAGTCTTATCTTCAAAAACTTAAGATTTTATAGATAGATATCTAAAAGGTCTTAACTGTGGATACCTTAAGAGATAGTGATCTCCAGGAATAAGGGTATTCTGATAAGGATTATGGAAATACTGGTTATGATAATTGTTAAGATGTAGTGTCAAGGACACTGTAACTAACAAGATTGAGTATTGGTTGCATAAGATGCAACATTCGCATTTGATGCGAGCACTGTTACTGGGGATATGCAAGTGTCGTAAAAGGACTTGGCGTAGTCTCGCAGGAACAGAGTGACTGATCAGCATACCTAGCTATTTTCTAAATAGCCTATGATTGTCACATGAGTATGGGTTTAAATGATTAGCCCATTAATGGCTCTTTGGGCTAGTGGGAGATTGTTGGACATGCGAGCCCACGGCGAGCCATTATGCAATAAATGTTATTGCAAATATCATTCCCTTATCTAAAATGAAGAATAAATAATTTGCATAATAGGTCCCTTAGTACAATTAGGGTTATGTACCATGGCCATCTTAATAATCATACAATTGTTGATTCAACTATTGAATCATAGAGGCTGGTGCTTGGATGAATATCCAAAGGGTTAGATTGAGGACTCATCAAGCATCGTCAAATAATTGTTAAGAGATGATCTCCAGCCTGAGTAGGAGATGGCAATCCTTATCTCTAAAGGCTGATATCTGACCGACCTCTTGATGCAGGTCCTCTGCATAGGAATAGAGATTCAAAGGTGTGAGTTGACTTAACGAGATAGAGATAACCAAAGTCCTATATCGTATTCTGTCACGATACATGCATGCATCATCTGACCGGAGACAGATGTGTTACTATATGTTTGAGTATGTACAATTGGCAGACCAATAGGTTGATGACCTAACCAAGGTCTATACATCAGCGCGTTGGTGTGCATATAAGGGCATATGAGTAATAGGATCTCTCAAAGGGATCATACAGGTTCAGTTACTGAACCGGAAGACATGAGCTCACTCATGAGATATTGGGAAGAATCAAATTCCATGCGCACGGTCGTCTCGCTTTGGAAGCTTACACTACAAGAAAGATGAGAACAGGCGACGGTCAACATCCGTCGCTAACGATACGTTGACCGTCCCCATTGATCAGAGGGGACGGTCATCAGACCGTCTCTAAAGGTCCCGTCGCATTTGGTATACGCGACGGTTTTACTAACCGTCCCCAATACTCTCACATAGGGGACGGTCAAGACCGTCCCTAAAAGTCGGAGAACGGAGACGGTCGTGACCGTCCCTTAAAGTCTTTTTATTGGGGACGGTCATGACCGTCCCGTACAGTCGTCAGGGGAGACGGTCCTGACCGTCCCAAATGGTCAAGATTGAAGACGGTAAGTACGAAGGGGACGGTCACAATGACCGTCCCCTTTGTTAATCTGCTAACAAAAAAAATTTCCATTGCCCCCTATTTGATCCTCATTTTCCCCTGTTAGAAAAAATCTATATACATATAATAAATTACAATCACCATAACAAAAAAATGCAATCCACAATTCTAAAAAACTCATCCAACAACACATGCATTCAAAATACTACAATGTCCTACATTAATTGTTCAAAATAGTTATACAATATACTAAAGTATCATACAAACTACGTAATCTATCCTACTCGTCGTCCTCAGCCTCGTCCTCGTCGTCGTCGTCATCAGCATCTTCTTCTTCTTCACCCTCATCGTCGTCGCCTAGCCTCACAACGGTATTATCAACTGTTGGGTGGCTAGTCGACGCTCCACCTTGATGTGCCTGCATGAATGCATTGAATATCGTCATTTGTTGGCGCAAATCCTGAATCTCCAGATTCATGCTAGACACCTGACTCTCTAGTTCCCTCTCCCTTTGCGTCTTCTGAGAGGTCGAGCCGGTTCCTACTCCATACCAATTCCGTATGGTGGCACCACGACCACCACAACGGATGCGTCCCTGATGCTCTGGACCAGTCGCCTGGATGAAAGCCGCATCAGGAGTCAGAGGTGGATGACTCGTTCCAGCCGGGTCTACAGAGCCAGTGGTTGTGAGCCTGACCATCTCCTCCTACAAATTTATTTAAGTTCAAATTAATTTAATTTGTATTAAAGATGCATATATATACATATTATGAATAACTTACATGAATTGGACCATAGGCAGGATCCACCCAATGAACTTCCCCGCCCACATCGCGGCTCTTAGACCTCTCGAACACTTCCATTCGGCTGGGTATTCTCTCGTTCTCAACTTCCTAATGTGAAAAGATTAGTAACTTAGGATACCATTTTAATAAATATATATAATAGTCTAGATTACTTACAAAGTCATCCTTCAGTTGATTCGTGTTTCTTCTCCCCATCCTATGTGTAGACTTGAAACCTTTTCTTCGATTTTCTGCATTTCTCCTTGAGATGCCCTATACGAAGATAGAATTTTAATAAAAGATTTCGAAATGAAATTTGTATAGAATGCACATTTTTAAATCACTCACCGTATGCTCTTCTCCCATCCAAATATAAACCATCGCCCTCCATTGGTCAGCCGGTACATTCGGAGGACAACTTGCCAAATTGGCTTCCAATGGTTGCTCGGGGTCGAAGTACTTTAACATGTAAAGAAAATTAATTATATACCTACATGATAAAAAATGTTTATACTTAAATAAAAAGCAAAGTACTCACTCGGGCCTTCACACGACCCCGATATTTACGCAACATCTCCGCCCCATGGCCTAAAATCAGAGCATCAGTGGCTGGGTCACGGTCCCAGGAAAAACTAGACTGCAAAGTAATCAAAACAATCATAAATAAGTTTGTATATATATTGAAGAAAAAATTTGTATTATCAAATGAAATATGTATAGAATACCTCCAAATCATGAAGAATGGCATCTTTTATTGACCGCTCCACTAAACGGAAGTCCGTAATGTGGAGAGGGACCCTGGCTCTGCAGACCTGTCCCAAGTAACTCTGGAAAACAGCCGAATTCTCCCCCACCGCATCGCCTCCAACGATCCGCACCCTGAGTGTCTCACCAGGACGCAGACGGTCCAACACTCTGCACTGAGATGGGCCTCTACGTCTGCTGCCCGAGCCACTCGATCCGTCAGGATCGGAGGTCCCACTCCCTCGCTGTGCTGTAGGCGGTGCATCCCGGATGCGTCTAGCACGTGGAGGCATATCTGCATATTAAAAAACATTCGAATTAGATATAACAACAATGATATAATTCACATATTAAATAAAAAAATTGGTAAATAAATGATGGTAAACTTACATTTTAGAAATCCGCATCTACAATTTCTGTTGGATTTTCCTGTATTTGAGCTTGATATGCCTCGTTTATATTTAGTAATTCATCATCATCGTTGACATCAAAAAAATCTCTTGGCACTGTTCTCACGGGTATGATCCATCCATCAGTTAAGTTGTCTGGAACATAAAAAACTTGTTCTACCTGGCTGGCCAGTGTAAAGGGCTCATTTGTTTGCAATTTCCCAGATTGTTTCAATGAAATGATCCCATTTCTATCTCTTTGGTATCCTATCCCCTCGCGACCAACATCAAACCAATTGCACATAAACAGAACACATCGACATTCATGAGTAAAACTGATCTCTATTATGTCAAGTATTTCCCCATAATAGCCGTCTAAACCTGAAGGCAAATCTGTTTTTACTATAACCCCCGACATTTGCGTCGATTTCATCTCGTCGGCGGACTTTGTTCTAAATCTGTATCCATTCACAATATAACCCTTGTAAGACATAACTTGAGAATATGGTATACTTCCAAGAATGTCAAGGTTAATATTCCACCTATCATCTGCCGTTTCCCGTAAATGTTTCACACGTGAACGGAACCATTTGAGGAATTCAGATTTATTATGTGTCTCATTAAAAAATGAATCGTACTCATCAAAGAATTCATCTATTTCTGACAACTGCATCAAGATATAGTATTGTATGAGATCTCTATCTTCATCGGATATTACGCGGCGTAAACCACTGAATATATGCCTGCCACAAGAATGAAAGACCCATAACTTAGATTCGTCCTCTTCCTCCATGACCTCGCCTTCATCATTTCGTTCATATCGGTTAAAACGCACGCTATCACCGTCCATATACATTTCACAGAAATTAATACACTCTTCACAAAGATAACCTTCAGCAATGCATCCTTCGGGTTGTGCCTTGTTAAAGACCATATTTTTTAATTTTCGAAGGAATCTTTCTATTGGATACATCCAACGATATTGAACCGGCCCACCGATTCTTGCTTCACCTGCTAAATGCACTATTAAATGAACCATGACGTCGAAGAAGGCTGGTGGGAAAATTTGCTCCAATTTGCATAACGTAATCACAACATCATCTTCAAGTTTTCTCAAGATCAACGGATCTAAAACCTTCGAACACAATAATCTAAAAAAACCACTCAATTCTGTTAATGATTGGAGGACAGCATCGTCAACAATTCCGCGAAGGGCTAATGGCAGTAAAACTTCCATGTAAACATGACAGTCATGACTTTTTAATCCAGTTATCTTACGTTCTCTTTCATTTACGCACCTCGATAGCTGTGATGAGAACCCATCAGATACCTTCAGACTTTTAAGGAAGCTGAAGATTTTATCACGCTCAGCATTGGATAAAGTATATATTGCTGCAGGTATACTAATCCGTCCATTGTCTAATTCAATTGGATGTAGTTCTCGGCGTATACCAAGTTGAACTAAATCTCGTCTCGTCCTTAAATTATCTTTTGATTGACCCGAAAGATCTAACATTCCCAAAATATTTTCCAATACATTCTTCTCAATATGCATGACGTCCAAATTATGACGAAGCTGTAAGTATTTCCAATATGGTAACTCTCTAAAAAAAATACTTTGCTTCTTCCAACCGCCGGCTGCACTTTTCTTGTTTATCCGTCCTAGGCAACTGCTTCGTACAAGTAATTGCTGTTCCCAAATAACGTTGCCATTCACACGAGCTAAGTCAACTCGTTGTCCATAAGGTGTCCCGTCGAATTTCTTATTATTATCTGCCCTTTGCCATCTATGCTTTGGTGGAAGGAATCGACGATGACCCAAATAGCAATGCTTCATACTTCCAGACAACCATGTCGAATGTGTTTTTTCAAAACAGACCGGACATGCGACTTTTCCCTTGGTACTCCAACCAGACAAATTTGCGTACGCGGGAAAGTCATTTATAGTCCACAATAGTGCAGCTTGTAATTTAAATATTTCTTTCCTACATGCATCATATGTAGGTATTCCAGTAGTCCATAAGACTTTTAGTTCATCCATTAACGGTTCTAGGTACACATCAATTGCGTTGCCAGGACCTTTAGGACCAGGAATTAGTAGCGTCATCATCATAAATGATGAACTCATTGACATCCATGGTGGTAGATTGTAAACAACCAGAATCACGGGCCAAATGCTGTAACTCAGACTCATATTACCAAACGGATTGAAACCATCTGAGGCTAATCCCAAACGAACATTTCTCTCATCATTAGAGAACTGCGGATATCTCTGATCAAATTTTATCCATTCTTCTGCATCGGATGGATGTCTCATAGCTCCATTAGCATCTCGTTTATTTGAACGAGAATGCCACGTCATCCACTTTGCAGTTTTTTCAGACATGAAGAGACGTTTTAGTCTTGGAATTAATGGGAAGTACCGTAAAATTTTCACTGACTTCTTCTTTCTCTTTAAATCATTCTTTTCTTCTTTATAGCGGGAAGCATTACAATATGGACAAAGAACTAGATCCGAATTTTCTCCTCGGAAAAGCATGCAGTCATTAACACAAGCATCTATCTTCTCGTATTTTAGACCAAGCGATCGGAATCGTTGCTTCGCCTCTTTCCAATCCTTAGGGTAATTCTGAGGATTATTTAATAACTTTCGTATTAAACCCAACACATCTGTCATCATAGCTGCAGTTGATCCGTTCCTTACTTTCATCTTAAACAGCTCTAACAAAAACTGCAAACGTGTCATTTCCACCCCAGGAGCCAATATATCTTCTGCATCTGGCCAACTGCTCGAGAACCTATCATCAATGTCTTGTGCCTCAGGTCTTCTTAAATCGTCAATTAGTTCAAATAACTCGTGATCAACATTATTCAAGGTTTGGGTAGTCAATCCTGGATCAACGCCCATACCCTCATCCATTCGCACATCTAAACCCTCTCCATGTTCTGTCCAAATAGAGTAATGCAACCAAAATCCGTTGAGGATGAGATGATTATACACTGCCTCTCTAACATCCCATTTAATGTTCTTGCATCTCACACATGGACAGTAAATCTTCAGACCACCAAATTTCTTATCAACTCTCTCTATTTGAAATGCCCAATCCAAGAACGCAATCACTCCTCTCTTATATTGTGGAAAATCATCGTATCTCTTATCCATCCATGATTTATCCATTTTACTGCACAATCAGAATAAAACCCAACATTGTGTTATCCAAAGCGGACTATAGGTACATGCAAATCAATATGAGTGTGTTGGACATTACCCTACGAGCTAGCAACTCCTATGGCTAAGGCATACACAAATCATTATGGGGATAACTATTGTATGATTTCACTATCATTTTTGGATATCTATTGTATAAACAAATCATAATACCTAACCTATTGTATACACAACCTAGGGACAACCTATTGTATACGTAATCCCTAACCTATTGTATACATAATCCCTAACCTATTGTATACACAATCTAAGCATAATCCCTAAGCATAAATCCTATTGTATACATAATCCCTAAGCATTATCCCTAAGCATAATCCCTAAGCATTATCCCTAAGCATTATCCCTGGGCATTATCCCTATTGTATACATAATCCCTAAGCATTATCCCTAAGCATAATCCCTAAACATTATCCCTAAGCATAATATCCCTTAGCACATTATCAAAACAACTAAGGAAGGAGTATTTATACACAAGATTTTCAAGATTTTCACTTATCCAATGGAGAAAGACAACTCTAACAAGATTTTCAAGTAAAATACACAAGAATAGAAGCAAAGGAGTGTTTATACTTACCGGAAATGAAGATAAACGAGGTTAGAAAGGAAGGAGGAGCTGGAGGCGACCTTGGGGCGGAGAGGGCGATCGTGGGGCGGCGGGTGGAAATGAGAGAATGGGGATGAAAACGCAGGTCGAAGGGGTTTTTTTCGATCTGACCAATGGGGACGGTCAAATTGACCGTCTCCTTTGAAGACGATCGGCGACGGTTCACTAAAGACCGTCTCCTTTGAGAAGGAAAGGGGACGGTCAGTGAAAACCGTCCCCTCTGGACGACCACTTTGGTCCATCGCCAGAGGCGACGCCAACAGAGGAATAAAGGGGACGGTCAGGACCGTCCCCAATGCCCTTTTAGAAAGGCCGAAAATGTCCAGTGACCTGCTCAAACCAGAGGCGACGGTCATCTGAGACCGTCCCCTCTGGTGGACCTCTTTGGTCCAACCGCTGAGGCGACGCCAACAGAGGAGTAATGGGGACGGTCAAGACCGTCCCCAAAGCCCTTACAGGGAGGTCGATAACGTCCAGTAGCCTAGTCAAACCGGAAGGGACGGTCACTGACGACCGTCCCCTTTGGTTGGTCTCTATGGTGTAAGCGCTAGAGGCGACGCCAACAGAGGAATAATGGGGACGGTCATGACCGTCCCCAAAGCCCTTACAGGAAGGTCGAAAACGTCCAGTAGCCTGGTCAAACCTGAAGGGACGGTCACCTACGACCGTCCCCTTTGGTAGGCCTCTATGGTCCAAGCGCTAGAGGCGACGCCAACAGAAGAATAATGGGGACGGTCATGACCGTCCCCAAAGCCCTTACAGGAAGGTCGAAAACGTCCAGTGGCTTGACTCAAGGAAGCGGAGACGGTCTTTAGGAACCGTCCCCATTGAGTATGTTTATTGGGGACGGTTGTTAAATGACCGTCCCTAAAAATAGGCATTAGGGACGGTCGTTCATAAACCGTCGCTAGTTGTCGTCCCTAAATGGGGCAATTCCTGTAGTGTTAACTGAATTTGTAGGTTTGATATATACTTTTGGAAAAGTATATGATCAAGATCTAGGTATGATATATACTTTTGGAAAGTATATGATCGATACCGACTCCCAATGATCGAATGAGAAACTTACTGATAAAACCATGAAGTAGACAGTATAAAGTTGATCCAATACTTCGGGTTTAACCTGAGTCTTCCAGTATACAGGATGTACAGGTATTGGGAATACCTGAGGGTGATGTGATCATAAACGATTGTATAACCATGACGCTTCCATTCCTAGGGAGTGATGAAACGGGTCTGGATTTTAGTGACTCCTCTCAGTAGAAAAGTGATCTGATCTTGGTCCAAATGTTGGACATTGATCTGAATGTGATTCAGATGCTATGAGAAGATTAGATTTGTGGTCTTGATTTAATCAAGCATCTATGGGAGGCCCGCGATCTGGATTTGAGATATGATCTCAATGTTCAGGTCACTATACGTGGAATAGTACAATCGCCATGTCCTTATCTCCAAGTATTCGCGGAGAAAGCGCATTATCCTTGAAAGGGTTCATGGATAATTCTATTGTTGATATATGTATCCGAGCATTAAGAAATGGATAATTAAATGTGATTTAGTTATCATGAGTAATATGAATTTGATTCATATTATAAAGAGAGTTATCTAAGATAATTGAATGTGATTTAATTATCAAAGATGTGAATAATATGAATATAATTCATATTATTTGGGCACAAGAGAATAGAGATCCAAGATGATTAAATGTGATCTATTTATCATGGATATGAATAATGTGGATAGCAATATCCATATTAGTCATATATATTATAAATGTGATTTATAATATATAAGAGAGAGATATTTGTAATTTACATTTGTTAATTAAATGTTAATGTGAATTGGATTCACATTGGACATTAAATTGAAAATGTAATTTACATTTTACTTTGGGTTGTGAATATGATTCACAAATTTCCAATAGCAAGATTGCAATATTCACAAAATAATTATGAATTATTGTTGCAGAATATTTTACAACAATTGTTGTTGTAATTGGAGATATAAATAACCATGAAATCTTGGATTTCATTGGAGAATCTCACATTCCTAATTGAAGTGTGGATGGCTAGCCATTCCAAATTGGAATTAGTGACCGTCCATGGCTCTCCATGGAATGTGGAGATTCTCATCTCCATTATCTCCAATTTTGTGATTTAATTTAGGATTAAATAATATTTGATTTATCAAATATATTTAATCTAAATTAAATTAGCTGTTGTGTTTTTAACCAACAACAATCTTAGCCATTAAAAGAAACACAATCGATGAGAGCCATTGGATTTGTGTTGTCCCATGGATTGAGATCCATGGATCCCAAAATGTTATAAAAGGAGAGGCACCCCTTTGCTCTTCTTTACACAACAAGTGAGACAACAACTCTCTCTTTCTCTCTACATGTCTACTCTCTCTCCCTCTCATGTGGTCGTCCACCATGGATGCCCTAGAGAGGTTCTCCATCGCCGCAGCGTCGTTGTTATGTTACCCGATCGTTTGCTCGTGGATCTCCGTCTCCTTCGGTGCGCCTCGCTCATGAAGAAGACGATGGATCTCGCGTGTCGAGATCAAGAGATCTACCGCTTGGATCATCAACATGGATTACGAGAAGCACGTGGTTCATCCCCGCTCTTGCAAGCGTCTCCTCCGTCGGATCGGACTTGAGACAGGAGGTCTCTTTGTTTAGAGACTTGATCGCAACCACACTTCAAGAGGTAATCCTATTACTTGTTTGTGGTTTAGACGAAACGATCCGAGAAGTGTTCTTGGATCATGTGGTTTCGTCACATAAAAAAATTTTAATTTCTGCTGCATAGAACAACTAGTGCGACTAGTCGTTTTTCGTCGTATTCGGTACGACGCTCACGCTTCCGTGATGCGCTTAAGGATCAAATCATATCTTTCAACTACAACTTGAGGCTAAAGATGAAACATGCAAAGGAGGGAATGATAAAGAGGACTACACAGACCCCGTCGATCTTGCATACATTTTCAAAATACACGATGATGATGGAGATACGGATATTCTCCGTAGTTGGTTGGATTCCAATAGTCCTCCAGTGCTTGATCAACATGGAGGCATGTTGAATCCGAACATAAGCCAGTAAATAGGAGCATATGTTGGTGATTACATGACCAGATACGGGCGAATCATGAATCTTCTTGGAGGGTTGGAGATTGATGAAATTGTTGATGACATTCTCTCCACTGATTTGAAATCCAAATCCAAATCCAAATCAAATGATGACAATGGAAATGGTGATGATGATGTTAGCGGTCGTGGTGGATCTAGTGATGGAGAAAAATATTGAGGTATGGTCAACAGGGGTGGTCATGAACTACATGATACAAGATTCGAGGAAGGGATCCACCCAGGACGTGAATATATGGAGCGGCATGAAAACGCACATGGACAATTTGTCTCAAGTCCGAGTCCATGACATATGGATTACGAAGCATAGGAACGTGGTCATCATCCTACAGACAGCTACATGGATGATTTGATATCATACGCAGGTTCCTTGAGCTGCATGGACATTGATAGTTCTCGTGGAGCAACGTCAAGTCCCCTGAGTGGATACGGATCATCACACGATGAGAGATCATTTGATGTCTTCCCATAATACTTTCATGCTCCTCCTCCAGGATACATGGCCTCAAATTTCAGCGAATTCAATCGAATTTCTATCGAATATCGATATCCTGTCGAAATCGAAATCAAAATTCGAACGAAATGACCAAAATATGGGGGCCCTAGTACAAAAAATGATCAAAATTCGATCAAAATTCCGTTTCAGTCGATCACCGAAATGGTGATCGAAACTGACATTTAAGGCCTTGCCAGGATATCCTCCTCCTCATGCGTGTACATCTCTATCATATGGGTACAACGGGTTAGGATACACCAGCTACAATGGTGAAAACTATCAAGGTAGCCAGTTCGAGCAGAGCCAGGGCAGATATTTTTGTGGTGATAGTAATGGTATCTTCTCCGACTTCTACACAGTCGTGCCTCCTCCTTCGAAGAGATTGTCTCCTACTCGGTTATCATCATTCTGAGGATCTCAAGCCAGTACTTCATAGCCTCGTCGTGCCCCTCGTGATATCGGATCTAGTACTGTCTATCCTCGTCTCGGGATATTCATAAGCATCGATAACCATCAGTACATGCAGTATATGATGGATTGCAAGGTCACATATTCGTATATGACATGGGAGAAGTACTGCGAGTTCATTTAGTCTGCGATGCCCTATGAGAGGCAACAGGTCGAGAAGGCCATACGGATCTACCACAGAACTCTTGGTTCCAAACCCCTCATGACCAGGTAATATCTTTTATAATATTGTATTAGTTTATATTTTTCATTTACTTTTGTGAATAAATAAATAAATCTTAGTTGTTGTAAGGTTATAATTAATTATTTACTTGATTATAACAGTAGAACCTTGTCCATCACCGAAAGTAATTTATATGAAAGAAACATTTATACGCTAATCTAGATTGAATCAAATGACTCATCTCATTGTCATTTATTGTCTCCCATGAATAAAATATGTACTCTACAGGTAGTTAACTTGGCTACTTTGATTCCAATTCCAATGTTTATTATTCACCAATCAACATTAACAACGATATGTTTGATGACTGATATGTGCGATATAAGGGTCATAAAGCAATCAACATTAACAGTGATATGTTCGATATGACCGATATGTGCGATATATGGGGTATAAATGACTGATATTATGTGATATAAGTGTGTATTTGTACGTTAGTTGTTTTAATAACTTGGATGAACTTAATTTGTGAAAAAAAACGACAAAAAGAGGTTTTTAAGTTATTTCCGATATTTCCACCGATATAGTCGATATATCCTCGATATATTCTTTTCCGGGTAGATCGATACGATAACAATATCGATATTTCCCACCTTCTCTCCTAGGTGTTAGAGCGACACATGAAAAATAGCAGAAAAATGTTCTTTGCCTCGTTAATGGAAGTTTGAATGGCATACCCAATCTCAAACTTGTTTTTCAGAAGAAAACCCAAAATCTAGAATAATCATCGATGGTGACAAGATAGAACATGTATCCCTTGTGGTCGAGAACACGACCGAGACCCTAGACATCAAAATAAACAAGTTCAAATAAAAAGCTACTAGTACGACTTTGATGAATAGGAAAACTAGAGTGGTGAAGCTTCTCAAGCTGGGAAGCCTTGAATCCTAACTATATAACCCAGATTGAAGAACCATCATATACACCACCTTATACCATACAATACCCCAACAAGACAGAGGTTTCGTTGCTCGATCAACAAACAGGTGGAAGGGGAGGGCATTTGGGGAGAAGCAGGTACGATCCCCCCCCCCATGGGGGTGTGGGGGTTGCGCCCTCGGTAAAAAAATTTATTAACGATTCTATTCTAATTAGGTTATATGGATCTGTTTGTATCAAAGATTGGTATGTATGAGAGTAGTATATAAACCCCCCTATAGTTAGGACTCTCTGGATTCTCTGCACTTTCTTCTTTCTCTACATAGTGAAAACCGATTGTCATTACCTAAGGATGTAGCCCAGTTACAAGTGAACCTTGTAAATCAATGAGTATTCGTGCTTGCATTACAGGTGAACCTTGTAAATCAATGTGTCTTCGTGCTTACATAATTGATCATTTGTGCATGTTCCGCTTCTGTGATTGTAACAAACAGGTATCAAAGCATCGGGTTCCGTTAGGATCATCAAACAAGATGACGTCACATAATCTGAGGATCGAGAAATTCTCAAGAAGGACGGATTCAGTCTATGACAGATCAATATGGATGTCCTACTGAAGCAACATGACATTTAAGCACCATTGGATCAGGGACAACGAAGGCTTTCGAACCCTCCAAGTTGATGATGCAGGAAAAGGTGTAATCGATTATCATGTTGTGTTTGGCGGATGAGAATATCGTGGAGGTCGTCGATGAGGATTCCACGATCAGTCTGTGGTTGAGACTCGAAAGTATGTACATAACGAAGTCTCTAACCAATAAGTTATTGTTGAAGCAATGTATGTTTTCTCTCCGCATGCAGAAAAGTACATCTCGTAAAAAACATATAGACCACTTAAATGCATTGTTAATGGATTCAAGAAATGTAGATGTTAAGATTGATGATAAGGACAGTAGTTTAATTTTGTCGGTTTCTCCTCCACTGTCATGTGAGAATTTCGTTCAATCATTTATTGTGGGAACAGAATCGATAACCCTAAAGGAAGTTCGTGTGAGTCTGCATCATTTGTCTATCGAGAAGCAGGACTCTAGCATTTAAGGTTTGGTTGACTCATGAAAAGAGTCATGCCATTCTAGCTCACGGAGCGAATATAAAAATCCAGGTCGAAGAATCACAATTCTAAGGACATTTGCAATTGTACATTGGAAGGGTTGCCCGAATAAAAGGGGAAAGCCATGATTGCCGCAGTGACTAAGGGAGATAAAGATTCTGAAGATGATCTGGTTCTCACCATCACAGATCGGAAGATGACAAATAACACATGACTTATTTATTCGGATTGTTCTTACCATATGACTCCTAATGAAGATTGGTCCTGCATCTACGAGAAGATAAATGATGGAAATGTAGTCATGGGGAATAATATAGCATACAAGATACAAGTTCTCAATGATCAGAAAGTCGGCCCAGGCAGCCGCATATGCAACCGCATATACGGACTAGGGCCACCAAGCGCATCGAGTAATGGATATGGGTACAGTAGGTGCTTATAGCGCATATGTGGTCCGAGTATTCCGCGTATGTGGCTGCAGATGCGCCCGCATTTGTATTAGAGCCCCCTGTTTTGGAGAGTTTATTTTTTGAAAAAAATCCTAATACTTAAACCCAATTTCCCTCTCGTTGGAAACCCTCTCACAAAACACCCCTCTCGCGAAAAACTCTCGCAGGAAGCCTTAAGCGGCGTAGTGTCCTCGTGGGTTGCTTCTCCACCTTCCCTCATCGTTGTGGGCCACTCCTCCACCTCTCCTCGCTATCGTGGGCCGCTTCTCCGCCTCTCCTCGCCTTCTAGCAATTGCCCATCGCCAACCTGTGGCGGCTTGTGACTTACGCCTCTGCCTTTACTCGAGAAGTTGCTCCTCCTCGAGAGTTGCTCCTCTCTGCATGAACTTCTGACACTGTTACACCTCCATATAGCCCCAAGGGCCTCAATCACGACCACTAGCAGCTCCTTTGCCAAATTTTCATCTCCATCAGCGGCCACCAGATACCCTCCTCCGATTTTTTTGATTTTGAAAGCAACTTATATTTGTATTTGTGAGTCTTATTTTCTATGAAGTCATGTATCTAATTTTTACATATATTTCTGTAGATACTAAATAAAATCACTGACAACGATAATGAAATTCCTTCTGTTATTTTTTATGATTTAGGAGTTTGATTATTTGTGTATCAACCTTTGCGAAAGCTACTATTCATAGATTTTTTTGTTATGAATCTTATGATACACTTTTTTTATCTAAATGGACAACTTTGGAAATGCTTTCGACCTTTGGTTAAAATAAGATTGTACAAAAATCTTCACTTCATAATACTTACATTTTATGTTTTTTGAAACATAAATATCTAGTATTTGAATTTATTATTATATTTTTAATGATAAACCGCCTAATCGAACGAATACCGCATATTGATTTTCTGAACCTTGTAAGTTCTAAAGTTGGTTTGTTGTCATCAAGGGCAACAAACAGAAGACTCTATATAAATCATGCACAGGTCTACAGTTACGACATTTGTTGCAGGAGCATCTCAAGTTATGAATTAGATTCAAAATTGTGGCATATGTGGTTGGTGCACACGAGTTAGATGGGGATGAATATCCTCAATCAGAAAGATCTCATCGGAGATCTCAAGAGATCTAAGTTGGAGCTCTGTGATCATTGCATGTTCAGAAAATAGTGTGGGAAGTAATTCAATAAAGCTACTCACAGGACGAAGGAGACGCTTGACTACAACCCACTGATTGATGGGGCCCTTCTTGGGTCCCATCTTTGGAAGGTGTCAGGTATTTTCTGTCTATTGACGATTACTCTAGGGCGATATGGGTATACATGATGAAGCATAAGAGCGAGGCATTTCAGACCTTCAGGCATGGCAAATCTTGGTGGAGAATCAGAATTCTAAAAAAGTGAAGCATCTACATACAGATAATGGGTTGAATTTCCATTCTTCAGAGTTTAATGAGCTCTGTAAGGAGGAGGGTGTTGCGAGACACCACAGCATCAGAGATACGTCATAGCAGAACAAAGTTGCAGAACAAATGAACATGACACTTTTGGAGAGAGCAAGGTGCATGCTCTTACTCTCTAATCATGAACTTGGTAAAGCATTTTGGGTTGAAGCTGTAAATACATATTGTTACTTCGTGAATCTCGGTCTCGTGTCTGTTATTGACTGCAAGACACCAATATATGTATGGTATGGTAATCATGCTGGTTATTTTGTTTTACGTGTATTTGATTGTGATGCATATTACCATGTTAATGAAGGATAGCTAGAACCAAGGCAAAGAAAGGGGTGTTTACAGAATGTTGTACAGGAGTAAAGAAGTACAGAAGTTGATCCCCTTCTGAGTATAGAATTATTGTTAGCACGAGTGTTATATTTGATGAAAAATCCATACTTTACTCAAGTAGTGAATCTGTTAATGCAAGAACATGTGATGATGTGCACGAACAGATGGGGTTCAAATTGACACCAAGTAGTGCTTACGCAGTTGACCACCACTCAAGATCAGGTTGATGTTGAACAGCTTAAAGCTGAGCAACCAAAGGAGAGGCAATCAAGTGTTATTGGTCGATCCCGTACAGAGATACATCCACCGCAGAGCTATGACTTTGAACTTTGAAGATGTGGTTGTATTTGCACTACATATTGCGCAGAAGGCAGAGTCTCTAGAGCCTTCCACTTACAAGAAGGTTATAGCTGCGGTAGAATCCGGTAGTGGATTACTGCCTCTTCACAAGAATCGGACATGAGAGCTTGTCCAGTTGCTAAAGGGGAGGAAAGTCATTGGCTGCAAATGGGTCTTCAAGAAAAGACAGTGATCTCATGCAATGAAGGCATCGGATATATGGCACGTCTAGTTGCGAATGGTTGCAGTCAGAAGGAATGTGTAGATTACAACGAGTTATTCTCCCCTATTATGAGACATGCATCCATTAGGGTGTTATTAGCTCTTTAACACATCAAGACTTTGAGCAGGAGTAGTTAGATCTGGAGACATCTTTCTTGCATTGTGAAGTCGAAGAAGATATTCTTATGAGCCAGCTAGAGGGATTCACAACGACCATAAGTACAAATTGAAGAAGTCCATGTACGGGTTAAGCAATCTCCCAGGCAGTGGTACAAGAAGTTTGATAGCTTCATGATGGATCATGGATTCAACAGGAACTCATACGATTTTTATGTTTACTACAACAAGATAAAGATGGGGCCTTCATCTATCTGTTATTGTACATCAACGACATGTTGATTGCTTCAAAGAAGATGAGTACCATAGATGATCTGAAGAAGCTCCTTAGTTCAGAATTTTACATGAGGACCTTGGTGCAGCAAAGAAGATTTTGGGGATGGAGATCATCATGGATCGTGCATAAGGAAAGCTTTTCTTATCTCATAAGTGTTATACTGAGAAAGTTCTAATGAGATTTGGGATGTCTACAGTCAAGCCTTTAGGTATTCCATCCACTACGAAAATTCATCTCTCAGTTTCTTTCGCACCTCGGACATATGCATAGAAAAAACATGTGTTGCGTGTTCCTTATGCCAACGAAGTTGGGAGTCTTATATATGACATGTTATGCAAAAGATCAGGTATCGCTCATATTGTGAGCATTAGCAGATTCATGAGCGATCCAAGGAAAGAGCATTGACAGACAGTCAAGCGGATTTTCTGCTATCTAAGAAGAACATCAGACATTGGTATCATTTATAGAAATGATTTATAGTACTTTGTTGCTAGATATTTAGATTCAGATTGTGTTGTAGATGTTGATGGGTGAAGATTAATGACATTCTGCGTTTTCACGTTGGGAATTCTGTCATCAGTTGGAAGGCTACCTTACAACCATCATTTACTTTGTCTATCAGGGAGGCAGAGTACATGACTTTTTGACAAAAGCTGCAAAGGAAGGTATTTGGTTGAAGGGCTTGGTAGGAGATATTGGTCTACAAAAGGATCGGGCTGTAGTAGACAGTCTCATTGCAATATGTTTAGCCGAGGATCAAGTGCAATATGAGATTACCAAGCACATAGGTGTCAGATATCACTTCATTCATTCTGAGAAGATGATCGAGGTAAAGAAGGTTGGCATAACAGATAATACAACCTAGATGTTCACAAAGGCAGTTCCTAGGAGTAAGTTCAAACATTGTTTGGACTTGCTCAATGCCGAATTTAGTCGTAGCCCCAAGAAGGGGCTAGCGATGGCACGTCGAAACTTGGCAAAGCTTTTCAGAGATCGTTGATATGCCTTGAAATCCTAGCCATCTGACCCAAATTGAAGAACCGTCGTATACACCCCCTCCTATTGTACCATACTCGAACAAGACGAGGGTTGGAGGAGAGATCTATGGGGTGGAGGTGGGTTGTGGGGGCAGCATCCTCGGTGAATTTGTTATTAATGGTTCTATTTCTATTCAGGTACATGGATCTGTTTGTATTTATACAGGAGTAATATATAAACTCCCCTAAGGTTAGACCTCTCTAGATTCTTTGTACTTTCTTCGTTCTCCATATAATGAAAACTGATCGCTGTCACCTAAGGACGTAGCCCAGTTACGGGTGAACCTTGTAAATCTGTGTCTTCATGCTTGCTTGATTGATCATTTGTGTATGTTTCACTTCTGCGATTTGCAACAACTCACACTAAAATGTAAACTAAGATGAGATCTGCAGGAGGACTATGTACAGCTTTTGCAGATGAAGGTGACCGAATCGATGGTGCCACATATATGGAAAGACAGACCTAGCTGGAATAGAAGAGGCATCACCATAAGGATACTGGACCGGATCTATAGAGATCCCTTTCTCACAACCACATCCAATCACCTTACCCGTGAGTATCTCCTGAAACACAAGAGAAAAGGGTCAAATATGGCACGACAATGCAAATCCTGTGTGATTTGACTAATAAATAATAAATGTATAGAGAGGTCAGATGCATGAAGCACGTTCTACAAACGCGTAGATGGTATGAAACAGATTTCCACATGTCTTGTAATAGGGGAATGTGTCCCATTTGTAATAACAACGGATTTGCCTGAGGGTATGGATATGTAGGACGTGAACTAAGCTTTTTGTCTCCTAACAAATGATGAGATGCTTCAGAATCCATAATTCACTCTATCATGTTTTCCCTATGACAACTAGTAAGAGCATAAGCTATACTTGAAGAGCCTGAAGGAGCATTAATGATGGCGACAGCGTGAGTCATAATTTCCCCCTTAGAGGAGAGACAAGATCATTAAACTTACGATTAGCAGACGCAACAAGAGGCTCAACTTGCTCGGCAACACGAGCAGAAGTAGGATAACCATGATTCAGGTAGCAAGTATTCTTGGAATTGCCATAATGATGACAGCAGGTGCATGGCTGACGTGGGCATCTGCCTCCTCTACTACGAACACCACATCCTCTGAACTGAGATGGACCACCTTTGTCGTGAGAAGAGACCATCACTGAGGAGGTCTGAGTGGTGGAAATAAAAGGAACCATGATCCTTTTGAGTTTATTTTTAGAGTTATTGTATTTTCTATTTTATTAGAGTCTTATATCCCTTATAGGTTATATACGTATTTTCCCTTTTTTACTCTAAGGTTTCTATCTCCTAAAGAGTGTTTAAAAAATACTATATAGGAATTTGCCTCAAGACAATCGGATATTTTCAACATCCCTACTTAATTATGGGAAAAGCTTTGTTGTTGTTGTTGTAAGATTTCTCTTTGTATGAGAGATCATACACTCACAGAATAAACCTAACGATTCATTCTTTTCTCTACATGGTATCAGAACAGTGGTTCTAGATTGAGGTTCTAACCTAAACACCTCGTCGCCATCTTCGAGCACTCTCCTTCCTTGTACTGCATCTGTGTGGGCCCTCTCTTCCTCATCCAGGGCCCTGCGTGAGGCCCCTCCTATCTCTAGGACTCTGCTTGCAGCCCTAGTGTTGCATGCAGTGCTGCCAACAACATCGCCAGGGTCGCTAGCAGCCTCAACGTCACCTGCAGTGCCGCCCATGTTCTTATCCAACCATCTACAATGTCGCATGCTGCCCCAACACCTCCATTGGTGCCTTGCTATCCATTGTGGTTGCTTTTCACAACTTCAAAGACTCCTACCTCACTTTTATCGTTGACTTCAACATCGTTAGGATCCTCAAGGACCCCCCTAATCTGTTGATTTCTCACAATTCAGACCTCTTGCACATACATGCATGAGTTTTAGGGCGCTTTTCTACCCTCGTATGCTTACTTGATCAATAACATGACTTGCTTGATCTTTCTATCTGACCACCATGACATATACTTCCACCAAGACAAAGCCCTTGTCCACTACGACATCCTTGACTGGACAAGACACTACTATCAAACTTAAGGACACCGAAAACTATGTGCTATGTTCTCGCTCTTTCAAAATGTTCATTTGTTGGTCAACGAAAAATCTATATCCTGACTAAGATACTCTGGATGAGAAGAATAGAGACGATGACAATTGGCTCACAGATAATTAGCAGGTTATCAATTGGATGACCAACAACATTGAGGCACATATTACCTCGAAACGTCTTTTCAAGGACATGACCAAGGAGATATGGGAGGACCTTGAGCAGACGTACTCCTATAAAATGATAAAGCCACATCTTACTGACATCTACAGGCAGATCTGATTTGCATCTCGGGGTGATTCTACCCTAGTGGAGTATTACAAGCACCTCATTAGTCTATATGAGGAGCTTGTGATCTTTCAGCCTTCGTGTTATACCAAATAGATACATGAGCATTCAGACTGGCAGGTGTATCGCTTTCTTGATGGCCCGCATCCTAGATATCAAGCAATGAAGGAGCAATTTCTGATGTCCAACACACTACCAATGCTGAAGATCATCTTTGCACGTCTCGAAGAACTGAAGACATCTATTGCATGACCTTCTATTTTATCTCCCGCAGAGAACTCTGTTCATGTTGCATCATTTAGGAGAGGAGGATGACAAAGCTTTCGAGGAGGCTGTGGATGTAACTCTAGCCATTGTTGTATATGAGATTTTGGCCATGGATGTGACCGAGATTGTGTCCATGGATGAGATCCTACTACTCCTCAGTATTCACAATGCACACTTGATGTATTCACTGGAACCACCTGTCAAAATGATGCTAGCAGAAGTTTGGTGTACCTCCTCATATAGACAATATTATCTATAAAGACGCCTATGAGGTTGAAGAGGTGTCTCCTGCTATGAACCCCAATGGAAAGATGGTACATCTCAATGATGCGGATTACTCCCGCTTGACACAAATTTTCCAGGCTCATGGGCATGCTTCTTCTTTTAGGGACCAGTAGCCAACTCTGCGACCCCTATTGATCCCGCTTGGATTATTGACTTTAGAGCCTCTACTCATCCGATCGGAGAAGGTAGTCTACTAACCTTCTCCAAACCCTCTTCCTCAATGAAGTCGATTCGAGTAGCTAAAGGTACTCACTCGCATGTTAATACTATCAAAACCATGGAGTTCTCCTCCAAGCTCCGGCTGTCTGGGGTTCGTTGTGCTCCTTATTTTCCTCTCAGCTTATTGTCTTATTGTCTGTTCATAAGCTTTGTGTCGAGCTTAACTGTCGTGTGATATTTGATGAATTCTATTGTTATTTTCAAGATGTCTGGATGAGATAGATTATTTGTGGGGGTCATGAGTAGAATGGCCTCTATTATCTTGACATACTCTCATATTCAAGTTTGTCGCTGCTACATCCATCTTCGAAGATCATCTCCTATGGCATATGTGCCTTGAGCATTCTTCTGTCAATGCTCTCCCCATGATGTTCTCTGAGCTGTCTATCTAAAGCCTTTTCAGTGCGAGATGTGTGAGTTCGGAAAACATCATCGAGCTTCTTTTCTCATTCATATTGAGTCCTTTTGTACCACTCTTTTTGATTTTGTTCAATGTGATGCTTGGGGACCTTGTCCAGTCCAAACTTTAAGTATTCATCATTATTTTATTGTTTTGTGGATGATTATAATAGATCCTCATGTGTTCACCTAATAAAGGAACGTTCAGAGGTCAATAAAATTGTCATAAACTTCTTTCAATATGCCAAAACATCGCTCTCTTCAAATTATTCAAACTGATACTGCACTTTAGTTTACCCAACAGGACTTGACATCTTTCTTTACCTCTAAGGGGATTGTTTATCAAATATCATGTCAATATACTTCTCAATAGAATAGGGTAGAGGAAAAGAAACTCCGACATTTGCTTGATATTGCTAGGTCTCTCCTCACTTAGATGAATCATGAATGTTCCCCAATACTAATTGGGGGGTGCCATCCTTATTGTTGTTCATCTCATCAACATGGTTTTATCTTCTGTCCTAAAAGGGGGTACTCCTTTCTCTTTACTATACCCCATTGAATCTCATTTTCTTTTACCTCTGAGATTATTTTAGTACACTACATTTGTTCACAACTTCCATGCAACTGACAAATTGCCATCTAGGGACATCAAGTGTGACTTTCTTGGGTACTCACATACTCAAAAAGGCTATGGATCACATGATCCTATTGGACATCGATACTATATTTCTGCGAATGTCACTTTCTATGAGCAGATTAGCTTCTTTACATAGACTGTGGGTGGCATCCCTTTGGATCTTCTACCTCTGCCAATGTCCATACATACAAGCACACCCCTATACCTAATTTTGTTCCTTTACATGTTCCTTTTTTGTAGGATGATATGCTATCTTCAAGTGTCCCACCACTATAGCCGTGGATGTACCTGAGGAGCTTCTGATAATTCTCCACAAGCAATAGAGGTAATGTACTTTTCACCATATGTCACATTTTGCTTCTATTGATGGTTTACCTAGCTGTGACAAGAGGTTTGCAGATGTCTTGAATGTTGTTTCTGTCCCCCAAAGATCATCAAAATGCAATTCAAGACCAGGGCTGGCAACATGTTATGGATGAGGAGATAGATGCCCTTAGCTCCCATGACGCGTATGATCTTGTGCGGAGCCCTCCGAGAGTTCGACCTGTGGCTTACAAATGGATCTTCACAACCAAACAATCGCTTAATGGGTCCATTGATAGATTGAAAGTCAAATTAGTTGCAAAAAGCTTCACAAAAACATATGGGAATGGTTACTTTGAGGCATTCTCTCCAATTGCCAAAATGGGGTCCATGCACACCCAAGGTTCAGGAAAGCGGTATGCGTATGCGTTCGGACAGGTAACCGAATATTGAATAAGCGGTATGCGGGGGCATATGCGAGGTATATGCAGTTCTACGCGATTTTCTAATTTTTAATTTAAAAAAAATAAATATCTATGAATAACATTACCGCTGGAATTTATGTATCTAAGTGGAGTTAAAGAAGATCTAAGAAAAACGGTTCATGTTAGATGGGTGTTTATATGCTTTTAATTGCCTCATATTTAATCACAAAAAACATTTACCATAAAAACTTCATATATTAGATGATTTGTGATAACAAAACTTCAATACACATACATGCACTACATGAGCAAAACATCAATCGACATGTATAAAAATATTCGACGATAAATTGCATATACTCGTGAAAACAATACATGAGGAAAACATAAAACATTGCATATACATATTGGTATAATGCATTGCCATTGTATACAAATGCATGTCATATTCTTACAATAGAATGAAGGAAGGGGCAGAGATACGGAATTAAGGACCTGAATGAGAAGATTAAAAAGTTGGGGTTGCTGGAGCAATATGCGGGGCATATGCGGGCTGCATATGCGGGGAGGGTGCATAATGCAGTAATTTCATGTAATCGGTGTGTTTGTGTTATGCATACTGCGCGGGCATATGCGGCCAAAGATGCGGCCCGCGCGGCCGATTTCATGAACATTCTGCACACCATTCTTTTGGTTGCTGCTAATAAGGCATGCTTAAATTTCCAACTTGATGTGAAGAATGCCTTCGTCTATGGTATCTTGAAAAGGAAGTTTACATAATGCAGCCGTCGGGTTATGCAGTCGAGGGGGAGTGTGTATGCGAACTATGTAGGCAATCTATGGCCTAAAGCAGAGCCATATGGCATGGTTTGACAAGCTTACTACTGAGATCAACACTCTTGGGTTTCAACGGAGGACATCTGACTACTTTGTCTTCGTCAGGCGACGGTCTACTGGTACCTTCATTCTTGATGTCTATGTTAACGATATGGTCGTCGCTAGAGACGACGAAGCTGGGATTTCTGAGACCAAGACCTTCCTCCAAAAGGTCTTTGTCACAAAAGATCTTGACCAACTACGTTACTTTCTTGGCATTGAGGTGATACACGATATAAAGGGGATTCATCTCTTACAGAGGAAGTATCGCCTTAACATTCTAACTGAGGCTGGACTACTTGGATGCAAGCCATCTGGCATCCTTGCAGAAGTGAGGAAACATTCCACATCTATTGATCCTACATTTGAGGATGCTACACAATATCGAAGCTTAGTGGGCAAACTTCTCTATCTCATTGTTACTAGGCTAGATATATCACATGTTGTAGGCAAAGCCAGCAGGCACACGGAGAGACCCCTTTACAGTCATTAGCAGGATGTTCTTCTGATCCTTCGATACTTGAAGGAATCTCTCGAACGTGGACTCTTCTATGGGGTTAGTGCCTCCACCTATACAGATGTTGATTATGTCAGTTCGCCAATGGACGTCGATCCACTAAAGGCTACGCCATGCTCGTTAGGGGAAACCTGGTTACTTAGCGAAGCAAGAAGCATACAGTGGTCTCCAGATCAAATGTGGAGGCAGAATACAGGGTAATGGCCCAAGCCACCTGTGAGATGACATGGTTTGTCTCCTTTCTACATGAACTTGGACTTCCAGTTACTACTCTTGTACCTTTATATTATGACAAGTCTGCTATGTACATCGCCACCAATCATGTTTTCCATGAGCAGATCAAACACATTGAGGTTGATTATCACTTCTCATGATGCAGTACGAGGAGGAAAGATCAGTAATCTACATATCTCCACTGAACTTCAGCTTGCAGACATCTTCACAAAGTCACTACCGAATAAGCGCCTCTTGTATTTGATTTCCAAGTTTCGTATGATCAACAGATATGCTCCAACTTGAAGGGAGTGCTAAATTTATTGTATTTCAATTTTATTTGAGTCTTCTAACCCTTCGAGGTCATATATGTATTATTTTCTTTTTTTCTCTCAAGGGTTTCTCTCTATATAAGAGACCCTAGACTTATGGAATAAACACAATGATTTATTCTTGTATCCACACTTGTAATAGGCCTCCTCCATAGGAGGTATAGATGCACCTATGATAATATGTATACATATCTTATTCCTCGCCTGATAGTAAGTGGCTATGAGGATGTGGGATGATGAAGGATGTCAGAGGCTCTCTCTATGGTAAGCATATCAAATAGCCATATGCGTGCATACGCGTCATCTTTCTTCTATGAAGCATTTGCCTCGGTCTTGTCGACCGGTTCAAACTGTGTGACTGTGTCAGGATGTGTTACTTGTTACGGCACTACATGATGATCATAGCCTGCTTGGATCACAACTCATAGTTGGTCCCATCCATCTTGACAATGGTTGGTGTCGGGCCCTTGGGCACCGAAGAAAGATAGGTCACCCTTGTCTTCTGACATGATAAAAAAGAAGCCCAGAAAGGACATGACTGGGTTCGTAAACTGAAGCAATCATGTCTACACGAACATACATGGAATTGATTATGCATGCATACTCATGCCACAACCGTTCCCATCAACCGCGAGAGCGCTCTAGGGTAAACAAATGGATCTAGAAGACTGATTTTACCAGTAACGACCCAAATCAGGATGTTGGAAGACCTCGGGAGGCGCAACGACGAAGGTTGGTACCCTAGATGGCGAGAACAGTGCTTGCTAGGGATTGTTGGGATTGTCGAGGGCTAGAGGGTCCATAAGGGTAGTTGTGACCATCGCTTGGAGCTGTTGTAGCGACTGCAGCATTTGGCGATGCTGCTAGGGTGGGAGCACATCTGTCGCCCAAAAAACAACAGTTGGGAAATCAGCAACCTTGAAGCTTTTAACAAATATGTGCTATCAAAGACTTGGTTAGCTCTTGAGAAGAAATCCCCTCTCCTCTCTTCTTTGTGTGTGGGCGATGATTATTAGATCTCATCACTATCGCTCATGACCTACTCCTCTGTTGCACACCCCCAAACCATGGGATTCTAACTTCTAGAGATCCATAATCAAAACTTTGTTGTGGCTTGATGGTTCCAATAACAGAACCCTCTCTCCTTAATATGGGCATGCCAATATAACAAATATGCCATCGTTGCCCAAGCTTGTAAGACCATTGGTGCAAAACAAAACTGGTTTAAATATTACTACAGCGATGTGCGCATCTCCCTTCAAGACATGTTGGGGGCGTTTGAAAGATAAATTGAGAATCTCGCATTGGAGCAAGGTCTTCTGATGGGATCTTTTGCCTCGGTCGCCACTCAGACATGGCAAACTTAAAAAGTTAAAACCCACAACAAGCTACATAGATTCAACATCACCTCAATTAATGTATGTTTGCTTTCTTTAGTCGAGTTAGAATCCCCTACACATCTCTTTTGGCACTGCTCTTTTACCAAACTCGTGCTCACATACTTAATGCAAATAATTTAAATCATTGTTTGGTCAAATTCTTGAAATTATGACCTATTGTTCCTTGTCTACTTCCTATTGGCAGCCAAATGCGCCTCTGTTTGGTGGTTGACATGGAAGAAGAGATGTATGCGAACTTTCCAAGGTACCTCCCATCCCCACGTCATCGCAAATGATGTTAAGTTCATGTTTGAGTCGTAATTGATGGTGCCTAATTATCAAAATTACCCTTGCTTTGTGTTATATTCTTTCTATTTTGTAGGCAAGAACCGAAGGTCACTAGTCAACCTCACCCAGTGACGTGTCGTTAACATGCCATCAAAATTAAAGGATGACCCGGCCTTTGCTTGACTCCCAGATGCTCGCTCTGCTCGAAGTTACCTTCTATTGCTAATGGACTGACAGATAGTGGCCGTTATTGTTGTTTTTTGCAAAGCTTTTTTTTTGAAGTCTAGAAACTAGGGGATACACTCGGTGGTGCTCACCCTTGCTTTATTAACAAAAGAAAAGAAAGAGAAAAAGGAACTTTACAAGGTATCAAACGCGATACCAGTTAGGGAACTAAATCAACAACCAATCATCAACTAAATGGGTACAATGTAACAGTACGTTTTCTTTGTAAAACCGCTGCCCCGCGAAGATAGCTTCATTTCGCCTAAGCCAAATTGCCCAAATTCTCGCCACAGGATGCAAGAACTCCCTACGATCCCTACTCTTGTTAATCACCATCAATTCCCAAAAGAAGCCAGATCCGTGATGCTGACCCAAGCCTCAGCCGCAGCCTCCCAGGCACCCATCACCGCCGGGCAAGCGAAGAAAAGATGCTCCAAAGTTTCCACGCCATTGTTGCAAAGAACACACCCATCAGGGACAGAGCCAATCAGCCTTGCGCAACGATCCCTCGTCATCAATCTCTTCCTCCGAAACAACCAAAGGAAGACACCAACCCCTCTCAGGAAGCCTCAAGTCCCAAACAAAGCCGCAATCCCGCACCATCACATCCAGCCCCGACAGAGGGGAAGAGGAAACCGCCAAATATGCCTTTTTAGTCGAAAAGGGGCCCCCCCTCTCCAGGACCAGTGATCCCTCCCGCCCGAAGGCCGACAGGCCCCCCCCTGATGGAATCTAAAAAAAGGAGAAGGTCGAGGAGCCTTTGATCCGAAAGGTTGCTACGGAGGAGAGGGAACCAACCATCCCTAAACCAATAGGAGGCCACACAGCATTTCCATCAACCGCCAAAGCAAATAACCGAGGAAACCTCTCACAAAGAGGCTCCTCCCCGGACCAAACATCCTTCCAGAACCTGAAAGTACGACCGTCACCAAGCACCGGAGCAAAGAACGACGAGAATTTAAGAAAACCCCCAGCACCCCACGCCAGAAAGGCGTCTAAGGCCCAAGCCTAGCTCCCCGCACCGGAAGCGTCCCGCCCACACCATGGATCTTTCGTAAGACATCAATACAGAAATCTTCACCAGGACCCCATAACCTACTAACCCACTTAAGGAGGAGGGCTCCGTTTACATGGTACAACCTCCGGATGCCCAAACCCCCCTCTCTCTTACACCTCGCCACCTCTTCTCACCCCACCAAGTGCAACCCACCTGGAGAATCCCCATTTTTTCCCCACAAAAACCTCCGCATTAGCTTCTCAAGCCGACATCGAATCCCCACAGGCAACCGACGGTTGGACAAAAAATATACGGGGATAGACGAAAGCACCGCCTTGAGGAGGACGAGGCAGCCACCCCTCGATAGCAAGGCAGATCTCCAACCGGGACAGCCTCATCTCAACCTTCTCCACCACCTTGGACCAGTCCCTCAAGCACGTCCTGCCCGTGCCCAGCGGCATCCCCAAGTAATCAATAGCCAAGGCGCAAGGCTGCGAACCCAAAATCGAACCGCATTCGACCACCTCCTCCGCATCAAGACCAAACAGAACTACATTAGACTTGGCGACATTCTTGAACAGACCCGACATCTCACTGAACCACCTCAAGGGTTGCCGCCATGGCGGAGACCTCCTCAGGCCCCCCCAATGAAAAAGACGGTGTCATCGCCGTATTGAAGCAAAGGGACCACCATCCCGTCACACGAGGACCCCTTCGAGAGACCACAGTCGATCACCCGACAAGCCATCCGAGCAAGAACATCCGCCGCCCCAACGGAAAGCAGAGGCGCAAGAGGGTCGCCCTGCCGAACCCCCTCCTAGGCTGGAAAGAGGCCCCTCAAGGCACCCATTAACCATGACCGAGAAAGAGGCCGTAGTGACGCAGCAGCGCATCCATGAAATCCAAATCTCCCGGGAAGCCCTCCTCCTCAGAATCGACCAAATGAAACTCCAGTTGAGGCAGTCGTAGGCCTTCGCAAAGTCGACCTTCCATAGTACCCCACGAGTCCCCTCCCTGGGCCCATTTCGCAACCATCTCTGATGCCAAAGTGGTATAGTCTGCAATCTACCCTACCGCGAACAAAAGCCGTCTGCATCGGAGAAATAACCACATCAAGCACCCGAGCCAGCCTAAGAGCAAACACCTTCGCCACAATCAAATAGAGAGCATTCGATATAGCAATCGGGCGGAAGTCCTCAATACGCTCGGCCGAGGGGAACTTCGGAAGTAAAACAATGAGAGACCTATTAACCTTATCAAAGCCTGCATTACCATCACAGAATTCGTTTATAACCTGTAGAACCTTCGTGCCCACCACCTCCCAAAAGTCCTTGTAGAAAGCCACCGAGAACCCGTCAGGACCCGGAGATCCATCCGCGTTAAGATCACGCACGGCCGCTTTAACCTCCTCCAGCGAAACCTTCCTCGTCAGATCCTCGCAAAGCGAAGGGCGAGAGCGGCTGAGCCCTAATCCCCACCCACCTCCACAACCTCGAGGTGCGCCTCCTCGAGAAGTCCTTGAAATACTCCAAAATCGCCCTCCCCATAGCCTCGTCCCCCACCTCGCGCCTGCCATTAATCGTGATCGAGCGGAGGAAGTTCGAACACCGCCTTCCGCTGGCCACACAATGGAAGTACGCCGTGTTGGCATCCCCCTCCCTCAACCAAGACACCCTCGACCTCTGGCGCCACCCCGTGACCCGCTTCAAGTCCTCCGCCATCTTCCTCTGAGCGGCTGACTGCGCAACCAACTCCTCCTGACGAAGTTCCCTAACCCCCTCCAAAGCGTCCATCGCGCTTACCACCTCCTCTGCCTCCCTCCCTGACTGCAACCCTTGTCGCCCTCGAGTCCTTCTTAAATATAGCCAACTTCTTGCATGACGAATCGAGCGTTCGAACAAACCTCACCACCGCGGAGCCCCCGAGCTGTTCATGGGCCCAGAGATCCGCAACAAAATTCTTGAAATTGTCCTCCAACAACCAGCACCTCTCATACCTGAGAAAACCTCTCGAAATTGACACACCACCAGAGTCCCACAAGATAGGATTGTGGTCCGACATGGACCGAGGTCTGGAGCTCACAAAAGAAAGAGGGAAGCCATCCAAAAGTTCCGCAGACGCCAAGAATCTGTTCAATGCAAAGATCGAGAGTTTGAATTCCTCCATGGTACGCGATGTCGCCCGCTCCCAAGTCCTCAAGAGCCAACGAGTCAACAAGCTCCGCAAAATCCGACGAGCCAGGGTCCTGGCCCCCCCGGAACATGGCCTATCCGACGAACGAAGGGTAACATTGAAGTCCCCCACCAGCCAAGGGATCCCCACAAATCGCTGACCAGGCCTCACGCAAATCCTCCCAAAGCTCCTTTCTCTTAGCATTGCAGCACGGCCCGTAGGTACAAGAGAAAACAATGGGTAACGAAGAATCCATTCTATTCAAAAGAACTAAAATAGCATGCCTCCCTCTGATGACCGAGCTGAAAGAAAAAGCTGCAGATCTCCACGCTATGGAGCATACCGCCCGCCGAGCCCTCCGCGTCCAGAGCCCTGACATCATCCAAGCCCCCCGCACCAAACGACCTCCAAATAGCGTCCCCCACATCATGGAGCTTTGTTTCCTGTAGCATTACAACGTCACACCCCCATTCAGTGAACCTCGAACCCAAGGTTCTCCTTTTACCTGCCTCCCCCAACCCTCGCACATTCCATGACAGCACCTTCATGAGGAACCTTCCAAATGCCCCCCCCCGTTCGAACCACACCAGCTGCCGCCGCAACCGCATCTTTCAAAGATGACATCCCTGAATCTTGCTGGCCAGCGACCGCGATCTGTTCCTCCTCCTGTATCTCTTAACCGATCTTTCAGGTATCCCTTCATCCACATTAGCCTCCGTGAACTCAATCAGCGACACCATGGACCGCCCCGGCGAATCCAGTGGCTGCGTCGACGAGGACGGGCCCCAGACGAGACCGAAGCCGGGCCGTCCACAACCCCTCCCTCCGCGGCCGACAAAAGAGGAGGGAAACCTGCGCCATCGAAGCCCCCCCGGCTCCCCGCTGAGCGAGCCAGACCAAGCAAATGATTGGAGAGAACCGACGATGAGGAAGAGAAGAGGAAGCGGAGCCAGGTCCACATCCCCAACCTCAAAAGATCTGAGAGAAAGCCAGCAGGAGAGTCCACCGAAAGGTCGAACCGCATAATGATCTAACTGATGAATCCGGATCACAGGATCCGATGCCCTAGTCCAAAATTGAAGGCCCCCGCGACCCCCGAGGTCCGGCCCGCCACGTCACCAGACAAATCGGTAACTGAAGAATCCATGCACAGAGACCAAGGGGCATAACTAAAGGGACGTACAAAATCATGATTGTGGGACGAGTCCACGAAGCTGCCTTCATGCAAAGCCATTTGTCCCTAGGAAGACGAGACGACGCCCTTCCCCCTTCCAATCTTCGGGGCCGTCACCACCCCCCCCCACCATCGGAGGCGGTGGCGAAGCAACAATCGACATCTCAATCCGACATCTGAAACGGGCCGATCTTTAAACATTCGTAGAAAACGTGGCCCACTGTTCCATCAAGAAAACTCTTACTGCATTCCATGAGGACCCGAGTGACGACACGGTTGGAACCCGGCGCCAACCCATCATCGGTGACCGTGAGGACCTCTCCCCACCGGCGCAGCGGCAGACTGAGACAACGCACCGATCTGGAAAGGAACGGGACACCGCGGACCTCCGCCACGCAAACCTCGACGCTCGAGCACGCCCCGTCCGCAAAACACACGTCCCTCCAAACCGGCCACCGCATCATTCTGAATTAGCTGATCATGCTGAGCAGCTGACAGCCCCCGGGCACAACAGCACATTGGGTCAATGGTGACGACGTCCCCCACAAACTGAGATCCAAGGAGCCCGTGGAGATGGCTCAGCACGGAAGTCCACCGTCAAGTCCTCATGCAAAAACACTCTGAAGACCGCCCGGTTAAACTCCTCCCTCCGAGGAAACCCAACCGGCGGCTCCGAAAGAGAAGCACACGGCGCGAAGTTCGGAGAAACCGTCACCCTTTCGCCATAAGCACCATCGACTACCAGAGCAGAGTTTGAACCACCAGCCACCACTTGCGCGAACGAGCGCCCTCCCAGGCCAAAGAAAGCCCCACGCGACCAAGACTCCCCAACCTTGAAAGCGGCCCCACGAGCCGGCGCAGAAGCCCCTCTAGGCCAGTAGCGCAAACTGCATGAGGCCACTCAGTGCCCCAACCCACCGCATGCAAAGCACTGCGGCCGCGCAACGTAAACCGACGCCACATGCCCCCGCACGTAAACCAACGCCACATGCCCCCGCAGCCCACAGCGGAAGCACCTTCTCTCCGGCTTCCTGTGGGACACCTGCACCCAACCCTCCCCCGCTTCTTCCCCACCTTCCGCGCCCGCCGCCCCAAACTGCGAGCTCATGCCTCCACCACGAGACTCCTCCCTCCCGACACGGCCTTTCCCCATCTCACCACGGCAGCCCCGAAGCCCCCCCCCCTCGAGACAAAGCAGACACCTTCTCCAGCCGCGAGCACCCCACTGCCTTCCACCTTCGCATCGAGACCCGCTTCCCCGCTCGTATGCTGACTCGCTTCACCCTTCTTGCACCACCACGCACCAACCACTCCGCTCCCACCCCACGCTCTGGAACTCGCCATCTTAGGCAAATGTCTTTTGCAAAGCTTTTGATTTGATATGATGAACATTTAAACTAGTGTTGGGCGTGGGAGGATTCTCATATTGTAGTAACCATCAGGCCTCCCCAAGACCCCCCAACCCCCTCGTTTTTTGTTGTAGTCTGGAGATTGTAACTTCAGCTTGATTAATGAAAATTGAACTTTTAAAAAGAAAAGAAAGAAAGAAATTGTCCGCCGACTGAGGATATTGCAGGTTATAGGCTGTCTAAATTGTACAAGGAGCGGTTAAAGATGGAAACAAGAGATGGGAGCCTTAGATTTACTGGTCAACCAAAGATGAAACTGGCCAGGTCAGAGGGAGTTTATATTCCATTCATTTACTAAGTTCGGTTGCATAAACACTCAAGTGGCTGTTGCAAAGGGATGGCTACGCATTCCCACTTACATGGAAAAAATGCCAATCTAATCCAAATCAATTATACAGTTACCAATCACTTAACTTATTAAGGGTTTTTATCACGTGTGCCCCTCCGAGATATCGCAATATCAGTTATGCCCCTATCTTTTTGGTCATATCCGTTGTGCCCCTCACTTCTTGCTATTTTATCACTTGTGCCCTCGGGATAGTGACCGTCCATCCACAGTGCAAACGGATGTTAACTTTGAGGACACACGAGATCATTTTACACCTTCTTCCTCATCCTCTTCTTCTTCCTCCTCTTCCCTCATCCTCTTCCTCCTCCTCCAACCTCCTCCTCCTCCCTCCTCCGCCCTCGCCCCTGCCTGGCACCGCCCAGCTCCGCCCCAAGCTCCCCGCACCTCCTCCCAGCCTGCCGCCCCCGCCCCTGCCCCGCGCCGCCCAGCTCCGCCCCGAGCTCCCCACACCTCCTCCCATTCCGCCGCCCCTCCCCGCGTCGCCCAGCTCCGCCCCGAGCTCCCCGCACCTCCTCCCAACCTGTCGCCCCTGCCCCTGCCCCGCACCGCCCAACCCCGCACCCCCTCCCAGCCCCGCACCTCCTCCCAGCTCGTCGCCCCCGCCCCTACCCCGCACCGCCCAACCCCGCACCCCCTCCCAGCCCTGCACCTCCTCCCAGCTCGCCGCCCCCGCCCCTGCCCCTGCCCCCTCCCCTCCTCGGCGTCGTGCTCCCTCCCCTGGGCCGCCCCCGCCCCTGCCCCCTCCCCTCCCCGGCGTCGTGCTCCCTCCCCTGGGTCGTCCCCGCCCTTGCTCCTACCCCCTCCCCTCCCTGGCACCGTGCTCCCTCCCCTAGGTCGCCCCTGCCCCCTCCCCTCCCCGACGTCGTGCTCCCTCCCTTGGGCCGCCCCCCTGCCCCTGCCCCCTCCCCTCCCCGGCGTCGTGCTCCCTCCCCTGGGCCAGCGCCGCCTCCTGCTCCCCCTCCCCTTGGGTCTCCCCCTCTTTCCGTCGCGGTCCGCCCGAGCTCCTCTGCCCCTGATTTTGTTTTGACCATAATACCCTTCTTAGCCACACATGGTTTGAATAAACCGTGGTTATTTTAATTTTTTGACGGTCAATCTAACGGAAGGGCACAACTGATGACGGAGAAAGAAGTGAGGGGCACAACTGATATTACCAAAAAGATAGGGGCATAACTGATATTGCGATATCTCGGAGGGGCACAAGTGATAAAAACCCATTTATTAATGTCACTACCAACCCAATTGATCACCAGTTCATATTTGACAGAATAGAACTCACAAATTAACTTTGAGAGTACCACGCTTATTTGGTTATGAATTCTAGTGGATACTCCTTCGGTTGTCCCTTCTCTAGCTGCCTAATAAGTCAAGTTTAAAAACTCCATATTCGAACATAATCCATTAAGTCATTAATTAAGTAACTACCAATAAGAAAATAATTCACTTGCGAAAAGAGTTGAATCTTCAAGATTTTGTAAAGAAAAATTAAACAAATAAAGCAAAATCATCCTATAGAGGCATGTATAAAGATCTGCATAGACAGATACAATCTTGATCTATCCTTCCATTCCTTGGATCCCACTGTTACAGTTACATTAGAGATAGAAAGCATGATGAATACAAATGTTATTTTAGATATACATGCTAAGATATGCCATTCCATAAAACACTCCTCTCACTCCATCTTCACTTTTCTTACAACTGAAAGGAATTTCAAATGTTAAGAGAATTGTTGCATTAGTATGATAACCATGTTCTATACATGTGAAGTTAGAAGAAAGTTGTAATATTTTAAATGTTATTTTTTTAGAAACATAATATATAAAATCTTTTCAAGGCATATAATATAAAGAGATTTGTTCATATTCCTAAATAATACACACAAAACTTATTTCATCCCGCCCAGTGTTCATGAAATCGGCCGCACAGGCCGTATATGCTCGTGCGGCATGCAGACCAAACCGATTTCATGAATTGGTGCATTATACACAATCGTCTTATGGCCCGTATATGCCCCACATATGCCCAAATATCCCACATATGCCCCGCATACTGCTCCAGCATCTCCAACTTTCCAATCCTCTCACTTAGGTGCTTAATTCCGTAGATATGCCTCTTCTTCAATTCAATTGTAAGAATATGGCATGCATTTGTATACAACTGCGAAAATTACACCATTATATATGTGCAATATTTTATGTTTATCTCATGTATTGTTTTCAAATGTATATGCAAGTATCGTCAAATATTTTAATATATGCCGACTAAGGTTTTGGTCATGTAGTGCATGTATCTGTAATGAAATTTTGTTATCACGAATCATCTAATATGTAAAGTTTTTGTGGCTTTTTTGTGATTAAATGTTGGGAAATTAAAAGCATATACTCAATCATCTAAAATGAAGTGTTTTCTTAGATCTTCTTTAACTCCACTTACATACATAAATTCAGTAGTAATGTTATTCATAGATATTTATTATTTTTAAATTAAAATTAGAAAATCGCGTAGAATTGCATATGCTCCGCATATGCCCCTGCATACCGCTTATTCAGTATTCGGTGGCATGTCCGAACGCATATGCATACCACTTTCCTGAACCTTGATCCCATCAAGTTAAAGAAAGAGCTAGGGGTTTGAGCTCATTTATATCCTACGTATCAGCATATAAATGTACCCAAATATGTATCAGAAAACATCCAGTGTCTATGCAAATCATGTTCTACATAAGTTAATCAAGAGAACATTGAATCTAGCAAATCCACTTGGATTGAGATATGTTATGCTCTCTGCATTACGTGTGCTAGAAAGTAGAAAGTATGCTTCCAAAGCATTCAACACAAATTATACAGTATTAGCTCATCTGTCTAATATCAGTTTGCATCTAAATTCATGACATGTGGTTGGACAGTACAATATACATTGGTGAGGATGCATTTCGCACAATTTATATTGATAAAAACAATTCAAATATCAAATTTACTAATCAGTATTTGGTTCTTGATCTCTATATTTGATATAGTTGTTTAACGACGGGCATTCGCATTAGATTCAGTGTTAGTTATACATACATAAAACAGATAAAATATATACGCATTGTGCACAAGCGAGAGCATGTCCGTGTTTGATCACGTGCACATTCGTGGGTATGTGGGCATGTGTGCGTACGCATGTGTGTCGCACAGATCACATGGATGCCTTTCAAAGAGGTTGAGATTTCTCTTGGTTCCCATAAATCCATCTCATTATTCTAATATTTTACACGCTTTAAGTCATTTATACAGTGCATGAGTATTAGTTTTACAAGTGAAGACATGCCATGTAACAGCCATACCTTACTAGCTTGTAAAAGTATGGTTTACTTCTTCACAAGGTATATACTTTTAGATCGATGTCGATTTTTGGCGACCCAGTTATAGTTTTACAACGCAAACATCAAACTAACGGTGGAGATAAGTGGTAGTTTGGAAAGTAATAGAGAAGTTAGGGCGCACGTCTTTACAAAAACGTTTATAATACGACTTAGAGGATGCCGATTGTCTCCCCTTCCCTTCGAATAACAATCACGACATGATTCATCCAGCAAGTCACTATAACTGATCAATCGAGTCACGTAGTAGGTAATATACAACTCAACCCACAAATCCAAGCCATATCACAACTCCAGGTTGACTCCCAGACAGTGGAGGCCTAACAATGCCGTTCGTGTAGTCGTGAATCTTTACTACCTATGATGGTAGCCTACACAAATTGGTTGAGACAGGTGAGCCACACTAATCATTCTCAAGGCACGTCGATGCCTTGAAGGGCTATCCAACCTAAGCCTTAGCTCTACCTGCCTCATCTTGGAGGCACGGCCATCCACGGAGGTAGATGGAATCGCGATGAGATCAACTCAGAAGAACATGAAAACCAACACAAGAACTTAAAAACTAACGCGTGAGAAATTAAGATAAAACAAACCAAGAAAGATAGGTGATACGCGTGAAAACCCAACCATTACTCTGGCGGTGACAAATCGGATTGATATCTTTGTAGCAGCACGGCGATTCTGGAAACCCGACAAAGCGGAGAAAGGAGGCGTTCGCTGACCGGTGAGTGACAGCGGAGGAAGGAGCAGAGAATGGAAGGTGAGAGCGTGATCGTTTTTTGGTTGAAAGCAAACCAAGGGCACAAAAAGGAAGTGGAGAGAGGGTTTGGAGTTACTACCGCTGTTGGCAAAATTGGTGATAAATGGGCTTGGGCTTCCGTACCAAATTTTCCTTTTCGAGCTCGATCTCGATATATTTTTTTAGCAAAAGAACGGGGGAGCCCTCCCGAGGCGGGAAGCTCGATCTCGATATATATTATTATGTCAATAAATAATAGATTGAACATTTATATTTGAATAATTTATATAAATAATAGATTGAACATTTATATTTGAATAATTTATATAAATAATAGATTGAACATTTATATTTAAATAGAGGTCCTTCCAATGAGGTGCACCTTTCCTGGGTGCGTGGAAAGCCCATCACGAGAATGTAAATAATGTCACTTTCTTTAAGCAGATTGGCTTCTTTACACAAATTGTGGGTGACAACCCTTTGGATCTTCTACCTCCACCAATCGTCCATACACGTAAGCACACCCCTATACATTTTACTTCTATTGATGGCTTATCTAGCTGTGACAAGAGGTTTGCAAATGTCCTAAATGTTGTTTTGTCCCCCAGAGATCATCCTAGTGCAAAATTCAGGACCAGGGTTGGCAACATGTTATGAATGAGGAGATGGATGCCCTTAGCTCCCAAGGCATGTGGGATCTTGTGCGGAGCCCTCCGGAAGTTCAACCTATGGCTTACAAATGGGTCTTCATGACCCAAACAATTGCTTAATGGGTCCATTACCAGATTGAAAGTCAAATTAGTTGCAAAAAGCTTCACAAAAACATATGGGGTTAATTACTTTGAGACATTCTCTCCAATTAGCCAAAATGGGGTCCCTGCACACCATTCTTTCTATTGCTACTAATAAGGCATGCCCAAATTTTTAATTGATGTGAAGAACGCCTTTGTCTATGGTGATCTTGAAAAGGAAGTTTATATGATGCAGTCGTCGGTTATGCAGTCGAGGTGGAGTGTGTATGCCAACTATGTAGGCCATCTATGGCATGAAGGCATGGTTTGACAAACTTACTACTGAGATCATCACTCTTGGGTTTCAGCGGACGACATCTGACTACTTTGTCTTCATCAAACGACGGTCTACTGGTATCGTCATTCTTGATGTCTATGTTAACGATATGGTCGTCGATAGTGACGACGAAGTAGGGATTTCCGAGACCAAGACCTTCCTCCAGCAAGCCTTTGTCACAAAGGATCTTGACCAACTACGTTACTTTCTTGGCACTGAGGTGATACGCACTACAAAGGGGCTTCCTCTCTTATAGAGGAAGTATTGTCTTAACATTCAAACTAAGGATGGACTACTTGGATGCAAGACATATGGCATCCCTGCAGAAGTGAGGAAACATTCCACATCTATCGATCCTACATTTGAGGATACTACACAATATCGAAGCTATTGGGTAAACTTCTCTATCCCATCGTTACTACGCAAGATATATCACATGTTGTAAGCAGAGGCATCCCAGCACACGGGAGAGACCCCTTTATACCCCTTTACATTCATTAGCAATATGTTCTTCTGATCCTTCAATACTTGAAGGAATCACCCGGACATGGATTCTTCTATGGGATCAATGGTCACAATGATGTCCCCACCTATACATATGTTGATTATGTCAATTCGCCTACGGATGTCGATCCGCTAGAGGTTACGCCATGCTCGTTGGGGGCAACCTGGTTACTTAACGAATTAAGAAGCATACAGTGGTCTCCAGATAAAATGTGGAGGCAGAATACAGGGTAATGGTCCAAGCCACCTATGAGATGACATGGTTTGTCTCCTTTCTACATGAATTTGGACTTCCAGTTACTACTCGTGTACCTTTATACTATGACAAGTCTGCTACGTACATCGCCACCAATCATGTTTTCCATGAACAGATCAAACACATTGATGTTGATTGTCACTTCATTCATGATGCAATACGAGGAGGAAAGATCAGTACTCCACACATCTCCACTGAACTTCAGCTTGCAGACATCTTCATGAAGTCACTACCCAATAAGCGCATCTTGTATTTGATTTCCATGTTGCGCATGATCAACATATATGCTCCAACTTGAGGGGAGTGTTAAAGTTATTGTATTTCTATTTTTATTTGAATCTTTTAACCCTTCGAGGTCATATATGTATTTTCTCTTTTTTTCTCTCAAGGGTTTCTCTCTATATAAGAGACCCTAGACTTATGGAATAAACACGGTGATTCATTCTTGTATCCACACCTGTAATAGGCCTCCTCCATAGGAGGTATCGATGCAACTATAAGAATATGTATGCATGTCTTATTCCTCGCCTGATAGTAAGTGGTTGTGAGGATGTCTCGCATTGTCTTGGCAATGGGCTGATGAAGGATGTCATGGGCTATCTCTATGGTCAGCATATCAGATAGCCATACGTGTGCATGTGCATCATCTTTCTTCTATGAAGTGTTTGCCCTGGTCTTGTCGACCGGTTCAAACTGTGTCAGGATGTGCTACTTGCTACTGCACTGCATGACGATCATAGCCTGCATGGATCACAACTCATAGTTGGTCCCATCTATCTTAATGATGGTTGGTGTCGGGCCCTTGGGCACCGAAGAAAGATAGGGTCGCCCTTGTCTTCTGACATGATAAAGAAGCCCAGAAAGGATGTGACTGGAGTCGTAACCGAAGCAATCATGTCTACACGAACATACATGGAATCGATTATGCGTGCATACTCATGCCACAACCGTTCCCATCAACCAAGGGAGCGCTCTAAGGTACACAGATGGATCTAGAAGACTGATTTTACCATTAACGACCCAAATCAGGCTGTTGGAAGACCTCGGGAGGTGCAACGACGAAGGCCGGTATCCTAGATGGCGAGAACAGTGCTTGCTAGGGATTGTTGGGACTGGCGAGGGCTAGAGGGTCCACAAGGGTGGTTGTGACCATCGCTTGGAGTTGTTGTAGCGATTGCAGCACTTGGTGATGCTGCTAGGGCAGGAGCACATCTGTCGCCCCAAAAACAACAATAGTTGGGAAATATCAACCTTGAAGCTTTTAACAAATATGTGCTATCAAAGACTTGGTTAGCTCTCCCCCCACCCCCCCCCCCCCCCCCCCCCTCTGCGTGATGATTATTAGATCTCACCACCATCGCTCATGACCTACTCCTCTGTTGTACACCCCAAACCATGGGACTCTAAGTTCTCGAGATCCGTTTAAGAGTGGGTCCTTTGACATATGTGGTTCTTGCTCCAAAACCTTCGGGGA
>JAZKJV010008395.1:0-46671 GCA_037367405.1 Ottelia alismoides
TAAAAAGAGAACGGATTTTGTTCCAGGCAAAGGGGGACTTGCAGGCAACCGCATCGGGGTGGGCGAGGCGCGGGCAGGGGCCTTGCAGGAGGGGGTGGCACCGGAGGGGGCTGGGAAGGATTCGACGATGAGAGGGCTTCGATGGGTTCTCGGGGGGTCTTCGATTGTCGGAGGCAGCAGGCTCTTAGGGGCCTCTTGCGGGGGTGGGGGGGCTTCAAGAGGGATTTGCAGGCGAGGCGCGGGCAGGAACCTTGCAGAGGCTGGGCTTCGAGAGGGACGGGGTGGCCTTCGAGAGGCGGGGGCTCTTGCGGGGCGGGGGAGGGATTCGATTGCTGTCAGAGGCAGGGGCCTCTCGCAGGGGGGGATTGCTGTTGAGAGGGACTTGCAGGCCGGGCGGTGAGGCATCGACTCCTGTTGGAGGCGGCGAGGCGCAAGCGAGGAACCTTGCGAGCCTATTGAGGATTAGGCCCGACTGGTAAAATCTATAGACATGTATATCCTGACCCAATCTCAGCCCACTTCAATTTTATGCTTGGACAAGATTTCATACATGTGTGTTAGACGAGGTGAGATCAAGGGTGAGGTGTAATTACAAAGACTATTAGGATTATAGCACACACTTAAACAAAGATTTAGGGATCATGGTGTAAAACTCCATGTATTTAAACAATAACATATACAATATTAACCATTAGAAAAGCTTTAAACAAAAATGCATGCCATCAAACACTTCTAGCTTTATTCTAACATAAGAAATATTTTGTATAGCTTAGCCTTCTCAGATGAGCAATATAAACATTTGTTCTAAGAGGAAATGGAAGCTACATTAGGGGCATTTTCATCTCTTTCTTTTATTTTTTTTCGAAAATAACACGATGGATTTTCATAACTATATCTCTCTAATATGTCATTCAAATTTCATCAGAAATAGAGACTCTTACAGCCTCCATCCAGAACAGGTAAAATACAGCAAATCTATGACTATTAAAAAATGACTGTCTAGATGGAGGTCGTACGAGTCTCTATTTCTGACAAAATTTGGATAGCATATTAGAGGGATATAGTTATGAAAATTCATTGTGGTATTTTCGGAAATAAAAAATAAAAAAAAGAGAGAGACAAAAATACCACTTAGGTAGCTAAGATTAGCTACATCATGTTGTAGCTTCCCTTTCCTCTTGTTTCAAATATGGTATCTGTTTTTTTCTAATAATAAAATACGTGAAGGTAGGAGAAGAGCCTACATCTACACCAACAAATCATTTGATCATGATTTAATACAAATCTAACAATGCAATATATGTAAATGCTATACTAGACCTACATTTACATCAACCAAATCATTTCATCAGTGACTCCATATTGATTTTCTCCTATCTGCGACAGAATACAAGTCTAGCAGGAGATTCAATGATGTGATCGTCGAATTATAAAGCAGCTTAAGCATCGTCGCCATAATATAAAGAAGGCTTGGGACTAGCAGGGTAAGCCATATCGTGATATATCGATGGTATATCGGTATCGACAGGTGATATGTTTGATATTTGCCCTTCTAAGGATATTTTCTTCACAAAATCGGGTTAATTTGGGCGATATGGTGTTGATATATCGTCGATATATCGTATCAATAAGTAGCCGATAACGATGTCGATACTGATATTACCTACCTTGCTTGGGAGTACATAAAGCGATGTAGCGAGACCGTGTAACGTTGTGATTGATACTTGGAATGTGATATTTTAATTTTCCAAAAAAAATGGAGCATCATATAAGTTTATCAATTATATTATATATATATATATATATATATATATATATATATATGGGATTGGGGAACTTAGACCCATGTATAGGTAATTTTTCTAAACCCGTCACATTTCTCCTTGACATTTTTTTTTTTGAAAATGATCATTATGGAGATTTACTTAAAATATTAAATGGAATATGTGTTTCATATTTCGTGTAAAATAGACATTCCTAACTTATCTATCGAAAGGGGTTGATTTCAGCAAATCTGAAACGTTAAATTTTGATTGTCTTGATGGATAAGTTAGAAGTCTCGAAATAAGTTAAAATTTGAATGATGCTACGGTGGTATATTATGATCTAAATCTCCAAAAGATTCAATTCAAAAAAATTAAAAAAATAGAGGGGCAAAGGGGCAGGTGAAGGAAAGTTATATACACATGAATGTAGGCTCCTTGCTCTCTCTCTCTCTCTCTCTCTCTCTCTCTCTCTCTCTCTTTGTGTGTGTGTGTGATCATCATATATCACCACAGTGTCATTCCAATCTTTTCTTAGTTCGACACTTCTATAATCTCCATCAAGATTACCAAATTTTAACGTCTTAGAATTGTTGAAACTGCCCCCTTTTAGATGAACACGTTAGGAATGTTTGTTTTGCATAAAACTTGAAACGCATATTCTTCTCAATATATTAAGAAAATCCTCCTATATTTTAATTCAAAAATAAAAAAATAAATGAAAAAAGATCGAGTGCATGGAGTTACCTACACCCACAAATGAAAGCTCCCAACTCCCATTATATGTATGTACCTTATTTGAATGTCTACTTTTTGTGAGAATGCAGGAAAAGTGTAACAAGAACAAGGAAACACAATAATCGTGTGAAACATCTATCCACTTCCATTTTAGTGGTTGAAGTTTGATAATTTTATTATCAAGAAAATGCATTTAAAGAAAAATATATCATAGTTCAAGATATTTTCCACCACGGATCATGAAATCTTTGTAAATTACATTCTCAATCTTGTATTCTTCGGAATTATCTTAGCTTAAATATGGATTTAATTAACCAGAGGAGAATCCAACTAGGGACGAGCATGGGTCGGGAGGAGATTGGTAGATTGTGGTTCAAGGCGGAGAAGATAGAGCATGGACTTTGTTGGGAACGGGAACTCGCTGAAGACTTTCCATGGTGTTTGTATGGGTTACCTGATTGGTTCTCGAAGAGCTTCTCGACAGTCAGCTGTAGCCTTGTGTGGTGCTCCAGCGAGGCCGCTGGAGCTCGAACTTCCGGTAGATGGAGGGGAAGCAGAGGAGGTGGCGGTGCGGGGGAAGAAGACGGAGGACGTGAAGCAGGAAAGGGGCAGCGGCGTCAGAGGATATGCAGTTGAAGGGAAGCATTGGTCACCTTCTGCCGTTGTGCAGTCTGATGTTGTTCTTCATAAGTTGCAGCCAATCTTGATCGTTGATCCTGATCCATTTGACAAGATTCAGAAGTCAAATTATGCTGCTTCATCTGAATCTATGGCTGTTGGTGTTCTAAGCTTTTCAGCTGCATTTGAGGTTTGAATTAAATCACATTTCTTCAAAACTTGATTGGCCAATATCTACCCCAAAAAAGGAACATTTAGTTTCTCTGTTACAACATGTTCTGATGTTGTTCTTCTTCCAATGAGTTTCTTCAAGGTTTTTGAACTTCTGATGTGATTCAAAAGATTGTTGCTGAATTTGAGAGTCATCAACAAGATCAAAGTATGGGGATGGTTATGTTTTATAAATTTGTTTAACTTAAAGGGGAATCTTATGTTATTTTTACAGATTATGTTAACTTTGAACTGCCAATTAGATAGGAATTAACCATAAGAGTCTTGGTATAAGAGTTGGTTTCTTTACAGGGTTTCTAAGATAGTTACGAAGAATACATTGTCGATAAGATAATTTATATTGTTTTTAGGGTTCGTAGTATAAAAATCCCAATAAATAATCCATACTCCCATTTCAATGGACGTCAACTTTTTTTTTCGTATTTTGGAAACAATTCATGTATTTTCCATCACTAATTGAATCAAATGTATATCTTTTAATATATGTAAGTAAAACTATCATATTTCATTCAATATGTAAATATAAACCCATGAAATTAAATTAAATCAAATTGATAACCAGAATTTAATTGAGAATTACATAAAAATTAAGGTTTTTATCAGTTGTGCCCCTCTGAGATATTGCAATTTCAGTTATGCCCCTTTCTTTTTGGGAATATCATATGTTCCCCCAACTTCTGTTGTTCTAACACTTGTGCCCCTCCATTACTTTGGTTGTCAATAAGTTGAACTTAACCATGGTTTAACCAAACTATGGTGTAGTCAAGAGGGGCATATCTGGAAAAAAAATCCCCCACCTCCCTTTCACTCTTCCTCCCTCTTCCTCACCCTCCAACCCTTCCTCCTCCTCCATCCCCTTCTCCTCTATCGTTCACCATCAACTGCAGCATGTCAACAACGAGGCTACAGACTCTTGGTTGTTACGTAGAGGTTCCAAAAGTAGATGGGGCGAAGGAGAGGAGGAAGCGGAGGAGTAGGGAGGGTGGGGGGGAGGAACTTGGGATGGGAGGGAGGTAAGGGGTAGAGGAGGGCGGATGGGGGAGGTGCGAGGGCAGGGGAGGATCTCGTGGCAGGAGGGAGGTACGAGGCAGAGGAGGAGGTGCAGGGGGAGGACCTGGGGACGGAGGGGAAGGTCCGTGGGTGGGGAGAGGAGCTTGGGGCGGAGGAGAGGAGGGTGGAAAATGAGAGGAAGGCCTGGAGAGGGAGGGGCATGGAAGAGGAGGAGCGGGGGCGGAGGCGCGAGGGCAATGGCAAGGGGGAGGAGATGAAGGCGGAGGCGCAAGGGCAAGGGGGAGGAGAGGGGGAGGAGGGGGAGGCGCGGGGGAAGAGGAGCTGGGGGTGAATGGGGGGTCGAGGAGGAGCGGGGGCAGGTGGGAGGAGCTGGGTGAGGAGGGGCCGAAGAGGAGCGGGGGCATATGGGGAGGTGCGAGGGCCGGGGGAAGGAGCTCATGGCGGAGGGAGAGGCACGGGGTGGAGGGATGAGTTCGGCGTAGAGTGGGGAGGCGCAGGTGCGGGGGGGGGGGGGGGGGGGGGCGGTGCGGAGCGGAGGGAGGTGCTCGGGGCAGAGAAGGAGGTGCGAGGGCGGGTGGAGGAGCTCGAGGGCAGAGGAGGAGGTATGATGGTGGAGAGAGGGGCTGGGGACGATTGGGAGGAATCGGTGGAGGAGCAGGAGGCTGGGAGGAGGAAGAGAAGGGGGAGGAAGAGGAAGAGTATGGGGGGAGGAGGAGGAGGAGGACGACGAAGAAGAAGTGGCTGGACATTTTAGTCCATTTTTTAAAACTAATTTCCGTTGTATCCTCAAAGTTAGCGTCCGCTTGCGTTGGAGATGAACGGCAAATAACCGGAGGGGTACAAGAGATAGGACGGTAAGAAGTTGGGGGCATAACTGATATTCTCAAAAAGGAAAGGGCATAACTGAAATTGCAATATCTCAGAGGGGCGCAATTGATTAAAAAAACCTAAAAATTAAGACAAATTAAACTTACAATCGTTTGGTTGTACTCCGAGCTTGATAGATAAAGGATGTATGATTGAAGATGGTCATCTACACTTGTGAGAAATTGAGATGGATTTGGAAGATATTAGTTGTTGAAGGGAAGGTTAGGTAATTTTGTGAGGTGAATTGACTAATAGATGGGTAGACTAATAGATGGGTGGATTAATAATTAAGGATTAACGTCGCAAGGGAATTAGCTGATGGGTGAGGAGAATCCATTAGCAAGAAAAGGGCATTGCTCGTAATTTATAATAAAATTTTGAAAAGAGAGGGAGAGCCTATGACTAGGCTCAACAAAACGTGGATCCGCCCTGCTCCATAGTGACACTTTTTTGAAATCCCTCGCTACATCATCTATTATTTTATATATAATGATGATATTATTCTTTGGATACATAAGCATTGTTATATGGATTGTTGCTAATGATATATCAATGTATGTGACATTCTTTACTAATTTCAAGTATAAAAAATATTTTTACAATAAATAATACCATCATTATATATTTAACAACGGACAATATAATGATGGATTTCAAACAAATTGTCGCCACATACTCATGTTTATGTAGTTTCAAAGTCATTTGTTGTCAAGAAAAATAAGATTGTTAGTAGGTTAGATAAATTACTTTGAAATATTGACTAATAATTTGTTAACATGTCTTCCAGTGTCAAGCATCACAATCACGTGATGAAGTTAATGGCCAAATTTGTGGATAATTTTCTTATTTATCGTGACGAAGTTTATATTGACAAAAGTTGAGAAAAATCGTTAGAGATTCTAAAAAATTAATATGGGCACTGGGGTCTTATATAGTTGGGGAAAATGTGTATGCCTCAAGGGAGAGCTAACTTGGCTACCGCTATCCTTATTTTTTATGATCTGAAAATACTTGGGGAGATTCAGATCACTATGTGTACCATGCTTTCATTCAAATTTCGGGTAAAACAGACATTCCTAAGCCGTCCATCAAGACTGTCAAATTTTTAACGGTCTCAAACTGAAATTGACTCATGTTAGATGGATGAGTTAAGAAATGTTTGTTTTACACGAAATTTAAATGACAACATGTTGTAATATAGTGGACTAAATCTCCTCATGTTTTTTCAGAAAATACCTGACGAAATGGAAAAAATAAGAGTGAGGGTAGACAAGTTGACTCTCCCTTGAAGGTAGCCCAATTTAACCCTATGTAATTTTAATCATTTATGTTATATATTAATCAGCTTATATAGTAGCTTATACTATTAGTGCTTAGTATTCTACAGGCAATGACACTTGATATGTCTATTTAGGCAGAAACTGGAGGTAGATATGCCTATTGAGACACATGGATAAAGGGAGAGATGATGGCATTTCTTATATTTATAATTTCATGTAACTTTTGACATGCAATGCGCCTCATGCACGCAAACATTAAGCATCCTTGGGATGTTGTGGATATAGATGAGAAGACTAAAAAGATTGATAAATATTTTGAAACATTCATTTTTCTTTATCAATTGAAAAATGTCAGAATTGTTTTATATGAAACACTTAATTTTGCATCTTTTATGGCAAAAATATTTTTTGGTGATAATATATGTTATTTTGTTTTATTGCATGTGTTTTGAGGTAAGTCGAATTAGATGATGAAATTGTAGCTATCTTAGAGCTATTTGTATAAGTGGAGTTTTAGAGTTAGGATTACATGAGGGAGATAGTAAATGGAAAAGACAATAGTATTCTTGTAAGGAGGGAACAACAATATCTCTCAACACTCCATATCAAGTTGGAGCATATATAGCTATCATGCTCAACTCATTACAAGATTTCTCATGTTGAGTTTGAGCAAGACACTTGGTGTATATGTCTACAGTCTGATTATTTAAAGTCACACTGGATATGTGCAAGAACCTTCTCCATATTGGGTCCCTCATTTGGAGAAAGAGAGAGAGCGAGGGAGAGCGAGAGAAAGAGAAGGAGGGGGAGGGAGGGAGAGAGGGTCGAGGCCAAGAGAGGGAGGGAGAGGGAGGACAAGTTCTGGGGATGGCGGAGGGAAAGGTGCTGGGGGAGGTAATGATGTGGAGATGGCAGAGATCGACACCGAGGTCGGTTGGTCATCGGTCAAGGGGAAGGGTGGTCGAAGAAAGAGTAGATTGGAGTCAACCCGATGCTTTCGTTGTGGGGACGTTGGTCACTATGCGCGGTCATGCTCAAAGGATATCGTGTGCTTCAGGTGTATTGGCGTGGGGCATCGGAGTAATGTCTGTCATCGTCGGGGGACCTGGCGGCCTAAGGTTCAACCATCTGGTAAGGTCTGCACCATCAGAGACCGACATCTGGTCTCAGATGCATATGCTGGTGACGTGATAAGGGCGATGGGTGATCTTCTACTTTTATTGGGTCCTACGTTCGAAGGTGACGTTGTTGCCATCGGAAATGAGATTGTTTGTGCCCGTGGCCTTTCTGAACAAGAGGAAGCACACCTTTTGAAGGGCAACATCGACCTCTGGAGGTTCGTCCTTGGCGGAGGAGTCATTTTCGTGATGGAGCAAGACCATTTCTAAAGTTGACATCGACACGTATTCGGGTTTCTGGAGTTCCTTTGAGATGTAGACGCTTAGATATTATCAAGGCTTGCCTATCACCGTTGGGAAAGGTTGTTTCGATTATTTCGGATGGCCTCAAGCCAGGAGATGACTCTGATGTTCTGGTGGATATGTCGGGGTCGCCATGCCCTTTGCCGGAGGTGACAACCTTGGTTGTGGGTCGGACCTCCTTCCTTCTTGGTCTTACAGTGATGGTTGACGCTTCGTCGCCCTCGACGGACTCTCCTGAGAACTATGAAGATCCTTTGAATGGGGGAGGAAGGAAAGCTGGCGGAGGAGGCCACGCAGGGATGCTTGATGTCGGTTACAGCGAAGGAGGCGGCCGGAAACAAGGTGTCAATTGCTGTGCCCGATAGGGCGAAAGAACCACTTTGCCATGAATTATTGATTGGAGGATTTAATGCGTGTAATAACTCGCATTTGCTAAAATCCAGAAAATTTTGAAAATTTTGAATTTCAAAACAAGTTACGAGGCCATGATGGGGAGAATCTTTTCTGGGAAGGAAACCATGCCATGCTCAAATACGTCAAGGGCGGATACCATGCAATTTATGGGTACGTCAAAGTTGGAAGGCTTATCACGTGCGGGTAAGACTGGCGCCATGCAGATAGAAAAGGAAATGGCTATCACTGTTAATTCCTTGGCTGGCGAACCGGGCATTACGGCAGGTATGGTGTCACAACTCTTGGGTGCATCAATTGGCTCTTCAGCACAGGGCGTCTTCGATATCTCTGGCCATGAAAACATGGCTTTGGCTGTGGATTTCTCACGATACTCATGCATTGATCAAACATTGATGGCTGATGCTAGCAAGGATATGTTTTCTGCCAAGGGTGGAGGTCCGTTTACCTTCGTGAGTACGGAGAAGTTGGCGAAAGGGTGTTGGGTGCGTAGTGGAAAGTGGGAGAAGAGAGGGGGAATGGGCAGGGGAAATGAGGTGAAGGGGTTTCTGAATCATTCCAGAAAACGACGTCGTTTGGAGGGTGAATTGGGGCATCTGGAGGAAGACGAGGGAGAAATCCAAACACATGTTGCAGAGGTGCGGGTTGTGCAAGATGTTTTTAGCTCTGTAGAATGTGGACAACTAGTAGGAAAGGTTCCGGTGGAGACTTTGCGGCAGCAGGTCGCTAGGTGCATTCAGGTGGAGTTAGCGGGAAAGGCCCCCTTTGTTGATAAATGAAGATCATTTCATGGAATGTGTGTGGCCTGGGGCGGCCAGAGAAGAGACGAGCTATCGGATCTTTGCTAGATGATTGGCATGCAGATGTGGTCTGTTTGCAAGAGACAAAATTGGAGACTTGGGATCCTCCTCTTTGGAGATCACTCTCGGGGGCTAGACTTTTAGAATTCAGAACGGTGGCTTCAGTTGGGGCGTCAGGAGGCATCCTCGTTGGTTGGAATGGTGACCTTTTGGAATTGAATAATTTGATGGAGGCTCATCACTCTTTGTTAGTGGTGCTGGTGCGCAAGATGGACAGTGTCTGCTTTATCCTCTCTGCAGTTTATGGGCCTCCAGGTGCTCTTGGCGGATCGGGTCTTCGGGATGAGCTGTGTCTGATCCGGTCAAGATATGAAGACCTTCCTTGGATCGTTGGTGGTGACTTTAATGTCACTTTATTTTCTTCAGATCGGCCTCAGAATCGAGGTGGGTTGGATCCTGGTTCACCTGCTTTTAGGGAGTTTGTTGAGGAGCTCTCTTTGGAAGTCGTTGATGCTTTGAACTCCCATTTTACATGGTGGAATGCTTCCTCAAGATCTAGGTTGGATAGATTTCTTTGCTTGACAGAGCTGCTGGATGCCTTCCTGTTGGCTTCTGCTAGATCCATCCCACGTGCTCACTCTGGTCATACACCCATTTGTTGGGACTCTGGCAAATCGGTTCGATTGGGAAGCCTCTTCCGGTTTGAGCGCTCATGGCTCTTAGAGGAGGATCTCAGAGATCGTATTGTTCAGTGCTGGAGGGGGATAGATTCATCTGGCTCGGCATCCAGGGATATGGCATCTCGGTTGAAGGCACTTTGATCCATGTTGGTGGATTTTCGTAGAGAACTCAGGACTCGTCGTAGTGAAAGAAGGGATTTAGCCCAGGCTGAAGTGACTAGGCTAGATATCATCGAGGATTCCAGGGAGCTTTCTGAAGAGGAGAAGTTGATGAGGGAATCTCACCAACGGGTTCTTTTAGAGGAGGAGAAGAAGAGAGAGGTAGAGTGGAAACAACATTCAAGGCAAACTTGGTTGAGGGAGGGTGATGCGAATATGTGTTTTTTCCATACGGTAGCAAATGGCAGGAGGCGGAGGAATTTAATCCACTCTTTGGAGGTAAGGGGAGTCCGGGTGGAAGGAGAGAATAAGATCGGGGCTGCAGTTGTTGAGCACTTCAGGGAACTGTCTAGGAGAGATCATCTCGGTGGGGTTCGTTGGCGTGATAGAGATGTGCCTTGAGTTTCAGATATCCAGGCGTCTCAGTTGGTTTGCCCTTTCACCCTTCAGGAAGTCCGTACAGCAGTTTTTGATCTTAATGCAGATGCGTCTCCAGGGCCAGATGGGTTTCCTACTTTCTTCTTCCGTGAATTCTGGGACTTGGTGGGCCAGGATGTGTTAGTTGTGGTGGAAGAGTTGAGAGGGGAAAATCGTGGTTTTGATCGGTTGAATCGGTGCTTACTCTTCATCTTGCCTAAGAGAGAGGTGGTAGATAGAATTAAAGACTTCAGGCCTATTGCTATTTCAAATGCAATATATCTCATCGTTGCGAAAGTCCTTGCTAATAGGCTACGAGCGGTATTGGGTGACATTATCAGCGACTTCCAGACAGCTTTCGTTCCCGGGAGACTTATGATGGATGGTGTAATCATTGCCTCGGAGATTGTTGCTGATTGGAAAAGAAGAGAGGTTAAAGGCTTGCTTTGGAAGACTAACTTCTCCAAAGCTTATGATTGTGTTAGCTGGAAGTTTATTTGGGCATCGCTTTCCAGACGTGGTTTTCCAGATGAGTGGATTAGCTGGATGAAGAGGTGTGTGACGACGACTTCTTGCTCAGTGTTAATTAATGGAAGACCATAGGGTGGCTTTTTCCAGCCGCAGAGGGGGGTTAGACAGGGTTGCCCGCTAGTTCCCCTTCTCTTTGTTATTGTGGCAGATGCTCTGTCAAGGATGGTTACTCGTGCGGTGGAGGGAAATTTTTTTCAGGGTTACAATTCTAATGGCTTGTCTATCCCTATCTTACAGTATGATGATGATACAATGCTGTTTGTGGAAGGTGGAGCTCGTGAAGCTGACGGAGTTGTTGTCGTGTTGGAGGTATTTGGGGCTATCTCAGGGTTGAAACTCAATGAGGAGAAATCAGTATTTGTTCCATTTGGTCTTTTAGAGGAGGAGATCGAGGCATGTGGGGCATTCTTGCGCTCACAACGGGGATCTTTACCAATCACCTATTTGGGGTTACCTGTGGTGGATGGTCGTCTAAAGCAGTCGCATTGGTTACCTGTGATTGAGAGACTTGAGCGCAAGCTTGTGGGCTGGCGTGCTTCTTGGCTATCACGGGGTGGACGTTTGGTGCTCTTGAGGTCCGTACTCTCTGCGATTCCTGTCTTCTTCCTATCATCTCGCTTGCTCCCAGTGGGCATTAATAGACGGTTGGAGTCTTTGATGCATAGATTTTTTTTGGGATGGTGCTCCGCTGATTAGTTGGAAGATCGTGACGCTTACTGAGGCAGATGGTGGTTTGGGAGTCCTGAACCTTGAGGTGATGAACAAGGCCCTCCTAGCTAAGTGGGTAACTCGTATTTGGGGGGAAGGATCAGATACACTTTGTTTGCTAGTGAGGAGGATTTATGGTGTGACAGGGATCCTTGAGTGGCGTCCCGGTAGAGTGGTACGGCCTTCTAATTTCTGGAGAGGTGTGTGCTCTATACTTCCCCAGATATCTCCATTTCTAGATCCTCTGTCGAGGGATGGTGATGAAGCTATCTACTGGACTTGGGCAGATGGTACTTTTACTGTGAAAACAACCGTAAAGGTGGATACCCAAAAACTTATATTCACAAATTAGTTACAAGGTTACAAAGACCAAGACCCACGAATGAGCCTGGAATGTTCTATTACACTCTCAATATAAAATCTCTCCCCTCGAAAAATAACTCCATTTCTTGCCAACCAGATCGCCCACAAAATAGATGTTGCATTAAGTTTCTCCATTATTGTGCATGTTCCGGGCAATCCAATGGATTCCCAGAAGTCTCTGACCCCAGAGGATGTAATAGTAGGTAAGTTGGCCCCTACCCAAATCTGTCTAGAGGAGGAACAACGGAAGAATAGATGATCTACGTCTTCCAATTCTTCGCCACATCGCTTGCAAGAACCGTTAGCACCAAAAAGCCTGGATCTTCGAGCACTGGTCATCAGTCGCTCCCTCCCTAACAACCAAAGGAAAACTTTCACTCTTTTAGGAATCCTCCAATACCATAATTTCCCTAATACTGGCATTGCAATTCCTGGATCATAAACAAAGATTGACACCCTTTTTCCTTCAAAAACAAAACCTCCATATTTTTTTATGTGTTCATGAAACATGGGTTGTTTGCTATATGCATAGCTTCACTGCTATCACATCTAAGCTCAATTATTCTAGTTGTGGTTATGTGTAAGTGTGTAAGGATCGTATCCATACTAACTCAATCATTGCACGATTCATTGATATGAAATCGTTTTCTGCTTGGACTAGGAAATTACTTTTTTTTTGCTCCAAGAGATTAAGTTTCCTAATAAGGAAGCCAGAGGTGAACTCGCTATCCAATGATTTTTTCCTCCATAATCATCATCAGAACATGCCATAAGATCCATAGTAGACTCTTTGGTAAACACCAATCCTTGTCCTGGAGAGGACTTGGTATACCTCAAGATCGTCATGCATACATCATAGTGGGCTTGGTTAGGACAATCCATTTATTGACAAATTAGGCTTGCCAACTGCAAGCAAGATGTTTGGTCTAATGATGGTCAGATAAAGTAGCTTTCTAATCAACTGCCTTTAACAACTTGTATATCTGATATCTCGGGGCTCATAGATGTGAGCTTTGGCATCCATTGAAGTCGGAGCTAGCTTGGACCGCAACTTCCCAGTATCCTATAATAGGTCGTTAGCATACTTTATGTGGGAGAATAACAAGTCCTTGTTTGGAACGAACGATCTTAATCCCCAAGCAAGTACTATAATGATCCAAGATCTTTGATTATGAATTGCTCTTCTTGCCATATTTTCACTTCGACTATGACTTCCGAGTCATTACCTGTGAGAACTATGTCATCCACATATATCTGAAGGGAGGCAATATGGCCTCACGCATCTAAAAGCATGAAGATTGGATCATATTTGTTAAAACAAGACTTGTCGTACAAGTCGTGATAGCAGTGAAATTTTAAAAAATCGATGGAACCACATGGATTAGAAATCTTTCCTAATATGTTCCATCACCATGATCACATGAGTTTTGAACATACCTCTTAAAGCATATGACATCGAGTCTCTAAACTAAGAGACCTCCTATCTCAAGTCTAATCCAATGGAGACAACACTTGTGGGTGTGTGGATTAATCATGTGACGCACGTAATCTAAAGAGATAATCCGAGTAGTTTAGATCATGATTTCTTGGTACGAAATCCTCCTCCTTCAAGAGCACGAGGTGCTGAAGAAGAAGACCTTCCACAAGAAGATCGTAGTGACACTTCTGGATGCACTATCAAATCCGTGGGCGTATGACAAAAGTTGGATGAGGCCAGCGGGTTCTCCGCTGTGGTGTTGTACTGCACCACAGCCGCTCGATCAAGCTTGAGCGGCTGTGGTGCGGTACAGCACCACAGCACCACAGCAGACGATCCAAACTCCCTTAGGAGGGCCGAAGGCTCGGAAGGATGGTACAAATAAGGATGAAGATAACATAGTTTATACTGCTACTCAATTAGTCCAACATCTTAAATTGGGAGCGTTTACCATGTTCGAAATGAAAATGCAATCCTTCCAAGTTATTCAAATTTATATACAATTAATATGACAATAGAGTACAGAAAGAACAATGGCTTTTATAAGTTTTACTTTATATCATACAATGTTATATACACTTGTATATAAATGCTTAAGATGCAAAATAATTAATGTCCTCCATATTGATAATTACGAAAAGGAAAAACGCATTTAAGTGACAATCGAACGAAACGATAAGGTAATGCTACTTCCTGGGAACAAAGAGACGACATCAATCTGCAGATATCTCAAATGAAAGCTACAGATTGATGACTTATTCGAAGACCTCGTCATGTTCTTAAGCCATGCAGAGCAAAGTGAAAGCTACAGATCTCAAAACAAAAGGCGAACAACTTGACAGTCATTAGGAGTTCGAAGAGACGATAATTAAACCATTTTACGTAGATCTCATTTCATATCAACATGGGATCTAGTGGGAGATGCAGCAGGGCAGCTGATGGCTTTGGAAGGTGGTGGTGGTGGTGAAAGGGGTTTCTTGACCTCTGCGATGTCCATAACAATCGAGTCATTGTAGTCCTTCGCAGCCGCAGCGGCACAGATGCCCTTCTTCTTACCCTTCAAATCATCACCTTCGCCGTCCCTTCCTCCCTTGTTGTTCCTATACATCGCGTATAGTATGAGTTGCATTGCTCCGAGGAAGCTGCCTACGCCATTTGGGACCTGCAAACCAGACAACTTTCGTGTGGATATATGGAACCTGATACTTTGCTCGACGTATATAATGACTATAAATTAACAGATGAAAACAAAGAGAAGAAGATCGAACCGAGACGAACGGATCATGACCGAGAAGCCCGTAGATGAACCACGATGTCCCGCATAAGAAGACGAACAACGATAGTAAGAATGGCATGTACTCCACACTCTTCGTCTTCACCACTAGCCTCTGCGTTTCACATGCCCAAAATAATGAAGAAATCAGGAGTCTCTTTGTATATTTACCCACTAAGAGGCCGCACAAGCCGCTTGATTATGATCGAGCGGTTCGCACGAAATCCGGGTTTTTGTAGGCCATTAACGTGCAAACCGCTTGATCAAGATCGAGCACCCTCACGAATTACAGCAGTCCTCTGCTGTACAACAGAAGATCTGCTCCCGTAGCAGTAGTAGTGGTGGTAGAATGGATGGAGTAGCTCTACTTACCATGATAGAAAGGGGAGAGGCATACATGCAAATGGAGAATATTGCCGCGGCAAAGCCGCAGAAGTCCTTCCTCTTCTCACCGTGCAGAACGAGGAGGGACACCATAGCCACCATGGTGAAGACTCCTACGACAAGCGCGAGGAGTGCTGACATCTTGAGCCTGGTTTTCGGGGAGGCCATGGCGAGGAAGATGGCCACGTAAAAGGCCTCCATCACCGCTCCCGTGCCATTGATGGTGCTCACCAGAAGGTTGTTCGGGGACACAAATGGTAGCCCGTACCTTAAGCATGGTTAATCAACTTGATCACCAGTGGTTTTTGCAAACAATAGATGGAACCCTAGCACCATTCGGATGTGTTTTCCTCGAAAGTAACAATGTGGTACTCAATCTTTTAAAAAGTTTCGATGTGATTTTCCCTCGATAAAATGGCACCAAAATTATAAGTTACAAGGATGACAGAGAGGTTTCTTTTATCATTTAGACAGAATCATACAGAAAGAGATTCAAGAGATCCGATGCAAGATTGTTAATTTTACAACAGTTTAGACAACACACAAAAGTTGAGCCTAGTTTAGGAATCTTTCGATAAATTAGCATTTGATCACCTGTTAACTCGGTGCTCAAACTCCTAGATTTTTAGACGGTGTTAAACATATATGTAATAATATGCGCACATTAAATAATAATACTATAAATTATGAGATATATTGTTATACCATGCAGAGAGCAAACAGTTGAGCATGGTCATGTTGTATGGCACCCCTGAGAAATCCTCCGTTGACCTAGCTCTTATGATCCTCCTGAATGTCACCCTGTAAAAAAAACCAGTTGACTGATCACGTAATAATTAATCTCAGAAAAAAAACTTGCTTTTTTCAATAGAGAAATCACGAACTGCAATCGTCGCATAAAGGAAAAGAACAGAAAAAAAAACAGGAAGCAAAACTTACACAGGCGACAGGAAAAGGAACAAAGCGGTAGCATTCCCTGTTCAAATCCATAATCATTAGAGTGCAATAGATAGCAGAGATACATTAATTGAAGCAGATATATATGATACAATAAAGAAGAAACCCACCAAAAATTCCAAACAGGAAATGCAAAACCTCCATCTTTAATTCCCTTCGTCGCCGGTCGGTCGATCTCCTTCAGCTCGAGGACACCCCAAGAGATGTAAACCCTAAGCTGCCACCAAGAACAAGTCTCGATTAGACAGAAATGAAGGCAGTATGTGTATATATATAGCATCATCATATTGCTTACCTCTCGAGCTCGGCTTTATGTTTCTTTCGCCTAAATGGAAGGGCAGGTAGATGTGGAGCAATATCCACGGCATGCATAAATCGTGCATGCAATATTGGTTGATGCTAAGGGGAGGGTTGAAGATGGGAGAGGGCACGTACTATTGCCATTGAGGGGAGGGCATGGATGGACCCATGATGATGGGCGACGGTGGAGATAGATAGATAGATAGGAAGAGGGAAGGATTCCCCGGAGGTGTGGTTTGGTGCCACCTTAAATTCGTGGCACGAACACTGTTCATGCGGGGTTATAAGATTACCCCTTTTTTTTACTTTCTGTAAATTTAAAGAAATACTGAGGAAGCTCCCGTGATAGCACCTTCAGATTAATGCAGCTCGTGATTCTTGCTAAAGTTAGGTTTCAAAGACCAATCGAGCTCAAGATTACTAATCATATACTTGGGTGACTGGGTAAATGGACTGTGATAGTTGTTTGCTGCCCTCTGTTGAATGCTGCAGTACAGTAAGTAAATCTTAAAGAAATTATATGCATACTCCCTCCTCGTTAATGAAGGAATAAACTCATCTTTTAACATTAAGCTCTCTCCAAGATGGTGGTAGTATATTGTGCCTACACTAGAATAAGCAGGAATAAGGATGGGGAATAAGGGGAATAAGGGTCTATTCTCCGTTCGGCTGGAGGATAAGAATAAGGAGAATAATGTGAAATAAAGGTAGGTAAGGTGGGATAAAGATAGGAATAAGAGTGAAATAAGATGAAATAATGAGGAATAGTCGTACCACGGGGAAGCGTATTGGAGGCTTATTCCCCTTATTCCATTCTCCCTTATCCTCCAAACGAACACCCTTAAGGACCTGCGTATGAATCTTAGGGTGAACGCTCCGGACCCCCAAAATTATTTCTGGCCAATTTTTTGGTCTTGCATTTTTTTTTGAGAGTTAAAAGGGTGACCTCCCAGCCAGGGAGCCACCTCAAAGTGTATATATATATATATATATATATATATATATATATATATATATATATATAGGGACCCCTTCAAATGAGGTAGGGTCTCACCAGTTTGATGATAAGCCAATAAGGACGGCCACTGGATTTCATATTAAAGGTTAAGATTAAAACCACTATCCTATTGCGAGGTGGTTTTGGTTTAAATCTGTTTCCGAAAATGGAAGGAGAATCTGAGCGATATTAAACAATTTAATGGTTTCCGTGTTTTAAGGATGCAATATTTCTAGTTTAGGAGGTTACTAAGGGAAAAAATTAGTGCTATTTTGACCGTTAGTTTAATTTAGAAGAAGTTGTCGTTATGCTTTTTTAGCATTTGTATAATGTTAGGTGCAATTATTGTGCCCTCACACACAAAACATCTTAAATTATTTACATTTTATTTTAAATTTTACAAACATTGTTTACGTTATGGTGAACAATGATACATTTATTCGTGCTGTGATAATTTATTACTTTAGTTTTTTACAAATTGTTCCTGTCTTTTAAAAATACACAACATTTTGGTTGTGGATTTATTAACAAGTTGGTAAGCATTCATTTATGAAAATGATATGAAATATTTATATAAAAACATATCATATTTTACAAAATATGACTTCATTACACATATGGCTATTATATTTTACATTTTTTAAATTTCTTATCTAAAACCAACAATATAAGTTCGTATTAAGAAATACCAGTTTCTAATAATACTCAACATGGTTATAACTTTCATTTTATATATTTAGATTCTTTTATCTATAACATAGATAAGTTTGTATCGAGAGATATTTAAACCTACGTAACAATGTAAGTTTTATTTTAAGATGATTAATCTAATTAACGGTTTCATAAATTCACCTTTTTAAAATTTCCCAATTCGATACGTAACTGCAGTTACGATAATGCGAGATTTATGGAAAGTTAGCTTGTGTATTAAAATGGTGGACGTGTGGTTTGAGAAGTGGTTTCTTGTGGAATTAGTGGTATTAATCAAAACCGTAGATTGGAATCGGACTGTCCACATTGATGGCCTACCATGGAAGTGGTAGGCTCCCGTCTCATTTGAAGTTTCTCCTATATATATATATATAATTAAAATCTAAAATAATATTACATCATACTACATTTGCCAAGACGCACACAACACCCTACAATGTTCAATCACATTCTCGGAGTAGAATCTTTGCCCCCTGAAGATGAGTTCATTCCTCGCACACCCTACAATGGTCTTGCATTTATGCTGCTATATGCGCTATGCTAGTGGCTTGGTTGGTTTGAGATAGATGAAATGGTTTAATCCCTTTTCAATATACATACATATATAGCATGTAGTGTAGCCATTCTAGCTGGTACTGTAAATGAAGTATCTATAAATTATATTTATATTTACTCTCTGTTATGGACTAATTATGGGGTGATGATCACAATATCATGTGTAATACTATTGAAATCGGAGTTCGAAACTCGTTGCTTCCTTCAAAACCTAGGATGCAACCAGATACAAATATATGCATGTATATATCCGTCATCGTATCCACTTGTAAGCAGATATATAGATTTTTTTTAATTTTGAATGATGTGGATGCACATGATAATACTGATTTTTAATTTTTGATAATTACGGATATATGTATGGATATTATTTTCATTATTTTTGAGGATATAGAAAATGATATGGTTACACATTTGTTTGGTAGATAGAAATATGGATATTGATATTACTGAATCTATATTTGCATGTTGTATGGACATATTTCAGTGTGTGCAAAGATATATATCTAAATATATTAAACGGCTACATATAGTATATTGTATTTTGGAGTCATTTTCAAATGCAGAAAAACGACGTAGGTGTGTACTATTTAATTATTTGATATACAAGTTATTTGTTTTTAGTATGTTATTGTATCACCTGTATGTTTTATTATAGTTGTATGAATTCCATTCTTATTAGCTATTAATTTCAATTTTCCAAAAATCTTTCTCTTAAATGTAAGTGCTATGAGATATTTATTATCTGTAGGATAATTCATATCCTTTTGCTAAATATTATTATCGAAATTATGATTATTAGATCCTATATCTGTATCCATATTTAAGGATATGATTTTCAATTTTAATATTTGCAAGATATATGTTTCCATATCCATCTCCAATATTTAAGGATATAATTTTATTATCTGTAAGACATATGTTTAGGGATGTGAACGGGGGCTTCGAGAAGGTCAATAGGGCGTTGCTTTTCCTCCTACCAAAGAAAGTCCACCCACTGAGAGTAGAGGACTACAGGCCGATTGCCTTGTCCAATGCCATTTACTTGATTGTTGCAAAAGTTCTCGCAAATAGATTAAAAAAGGTCCTTGACGCAGTGATTCTTCAAGGGCAGTCGGCTTTCATACCTGGTCGGCAAATGGCTGATGGTTTGATCATGGCTTCGGAGATCTGCCTCCAATGGAGACGTGAGAAGAAGAAAGGTCTGCTGTGGAAGATTGACTATGAGAAAGCTTACGACTGTGTGGACTGGAACTTTCTGTGGGTGTCTCTCAGGCGACATGGCTTTCCAGATCAGTGGATTGCATGGATGAAGAGATGTGTCACAACCTCTTCCTACTCGATCTTGGTGAATGGTAGACCCGAAGGGGGGTTTTTCCAGCCTCAGAGGGGAGTTCGGAAGGGTTATCCTTTGGCACCAATGCTATTTGTATTGGTGGCGGATGCTTTATCAGTCCTATTCAGACGGGCAGTAGATGATGGTTGGTGCGAGGGGTTTCGTTATGGGAGCATCTCTATGCCGCTTTTACAATATGCGGATGATACCATGCTCTTCTTGGGCGATACGGAGGACATGACTAGAAGGGCAGCGCTCATTGTGGAGCTATTTAGCAAACTCTCGGGCCTTCAGATCAACAAGAATAAATCGGTAGTGATTCCTTTTGGGATGGAGGGGGACGATGGTGGTAGAATGGCAACACTGTTGGACTGCCCTTTAGGTGAGCTGCCAATTACTTACTTGGGGCTTCCCCTTAGGATGGGTAAGCTCAAAAAGTCTGATTGGGACATGATCTTGCAGAGATTGGAGCAGAAGATGGCTGGGTGGAAGGCAGTTACCCTATCTAGAGGGGGTAAGTTGATTCTTCTGAAGCATGTGTTGTCGGCAATTCCTATCTTCTTCTTCTCCACGAGATTGATGCCCGTGGGTGTGCGCAAGAGGATCGAATTCATGATGAGAAGATTTTTCTGGTCATATGGCAAGCAGCAAAAATCGGGGATGCATCTAGTCAAATGGGAAGAGTTGATACGACCATGCAGTGAAGGAGGCTTAGGGATTCGGGATGTGGCGTGCATGAACAAGGCAATGTTGGCAAAGTGGGTCCTTCAGATTTGGGGAGATTCAGACAGGTTGGTGGCCAGACTTCTACGGGAGATCTACGGGGTGCGGGGCTCCCTAGAGGCAGGGAGAGTGCGGTTCGAGTCCCCACTTTGCGGCGGTGTGCGGGAAGTTCTACCCATGTTGGCTTCGAAGTTGCGGCCAAAGGTTGGAGATGGGGAAAGTTTTAGGTTCTGGCAGGACGATTGGACGGGGGATGGGCCGCTGAGCAATAGATTCCCGAGGCTTTTTGCGTTGGCAGCAATGAAGGAGTGCTCTCTAGTGCAAGTAGGGACATCGGAGTCCTGGGATCCACAGTTCGTGTCAATTCTCTCTTGCAGGCGTGTGGAGTAGCTAAACAGGATGCAGTCGGAACTGCCGAGGCCAGAAGGCTTTACAAATGTGAGGGATCATTTTGAGTGGGGTGAGGGCAGGTTCTCTATAAAGAAGGCATACATGGAGTTTAAGGGGACCACTGCGGCTATAGATTCAGAACTCTGCTCGGATGTGAAGATTATTTGGGCCAGCAGGATCCCATGCAGGGTTAAGGTTTTCCTCTGGTGTTTGAGGAGGGGAAGATTGTGCGATAAAGCAAGGAGGGGAAGACTATTTAACATTCCCGACATACAGTGCGACAGATGTGGGGAACAAGTTGAAGATGCAAATCATTTGTTTTTCAGGTGTCCAACGTCTGAGCATGTTTGGAAGGAGGTTGGCGCACCGTGGTCTTCGACGGAAGGTATGGTGGAATTCCGGAGGATGGTAAGGTCAGTGGGAGGGAACTCCACAGACGACTGCGCCCTACCTTTTGCAGTTCTTTGGGAAATTTGGGGGGGAGGAATGATCTCATTTTCAAAAATCAAAGGTTTTATCCGGAGAATGTACTTGCCCATTGTAACTCTCTATATCGGCTCTGGATCACTGCATAATGTAATTTTTTTTATATATCAATACAACGTTCTTGAGGTGAATCCCATCTCGGGAGGTCACCCTCATGTTATTCAAAAAAAATCCATCTCCAAATTTTAAAATGGATAAGGATATGGTAAGATTTACATCCGATCGTTTGCATCCTTATATATGTATCAAATGTCGATAAGAAGTTTACAGTTTATACCAAATAATCCATGGGTGTCTTGAATTAAATAAAAATCCTTGATTTTATTATATATAATTAATCTTAACTTCAATGTTGATACAAACTAACAAATACTTGGATTACTGTACACATATCCTAATTGAAAGAAGAATATAAGTTTTAGGTATAAATTTAATATGTCTCGTCTTTGATGTTGATTGAATGAACAAAATTTCATATTATTACATGAATTTCTCAATAAATTATTAACATTGCATAAAGTTCCCTCCTTTTTCCATTCTACATCTTTTCTTTATTTAAAAGATACATATGTCATCTTTTTATGTTAAATACATAATATGGCATGCATTATATGCATAAAATATCATAAAGTGTTAAATATAGCTATGTCAACTTAAAAACATAAGCTAATAAAAATATTCATGACCGTATTTTTAACGTTTGTTTCTGTGCTTTTGATCATATTATTTCTTGATATTTAAATATGCTTTTTTAAATTTTTTTGTAAGATATATTCTTCAAACGATCACAATAACAAATTATGTGTTTATTATGAGAAGCATGTTGTTATCTCCCCAATACAATTTTACTATCTCATTGATACAATTTGATCAGCGCATGGAGTATGCATTAGTATATTTTAAACTTGATACATGAGCAGTAAGAAATGTTAAATATGTTCTCTGCAGTTTTGTTTTTTTATCTTTATAATTCGTTTAAATTGGAAGATGGAGAGCATATCAAATATAATTGAGTGCATGCAATATGTACATATGGCTCAAGCATTGTTGTCATTAATGCATAATCATATCTCCTTAGCAACTTTATCAGATTTCTACTTACCATAGTTTTGAATTAGACCTGTTCAATGGGTTGGGGACAGTCCGCCTAGCTCGCTCATGGCCGGACTTGACCAAAGAGATATCATGAACGGGCTGGCTCGGCTTGCTTTTAGGCCCGTCTGTCAACTGGACAGGTCATGGACATGTGTCACAAAACCCAGCCCGACCTGGCCCACACATATAAAAATATGGATTTAAAAATTAAATTTTAGATACATTTAATATAATATGAGTTTGATGGGGTGGCCCTGCGCTATTTTTCTGCAAATTTTTTTATTTTTTTGCAAAATAAAATCATGTATATTAATCTATATATCATCCTAATATGTCATTCGAATTTCGTAAGAAACAGAAACTCATATGCCCTTCATCTAAAACATGTGGATTACAGCAATATTTTGACCGTTAAATTACATGATCTGGATGGAGAGCATAGAAGTATCTGTTTATGACGAAATTCGAGTGGCATGTTGGAGGAATATATAAATGAATATACACAGTTTTATTTTACAAAAAAGATAAAAAATTTGCAGAAAAATGGCGCGGGGCCACCCCATTTTTTCTATATAATATTCTTCAAATTTTATTTTACATTATCAATATTACATCGTATTTTATAGTTTACATGTCAAGTAATACCTATTATGGCTACTTAGAATTAAAAAGATTAGATGATGCTAAAAAAACTTAATTATCTCTATAAATTAGATTAAAAATTAATAATAAAATACTTACATTCGGTCCGTGGGTCGGCCCCGCCTGGGCAAGACCTAGGTCAGGCTTGGGCCTTGGAGTTTGACCCCTAGGCCGGCCTGGCCCAAGCCTTGGACATGGGGTTTTAGAACCCGACCCGCTCGGTCCGGCTCATGGCATGGTCTGTTCGGTCCGGCTCATGGCCCTGACGCCCTCACTTTGACCAGGTCTAAGTTCTAGTTCATCTAAGGTGATGGAAAAACAACCGATGATAGTATGTATGTGCAATGAGATGTATATACCAAAACCGATTCTTTAATAAAGTGATATTTTGCCCTATCATGTCGATTTAAACTAGCTTTAAGCTTGGCAAAAATTGAATTTCCAATTGGATGCCAAAAATTATTTGAGCACCGCATCCAACCAGTTTAATGCATCCCGAGTAATGACTCAATCGAAGGATTCTCTATTTTTAATAGGTTTAACTAGAAGAAAAATCTACAACTCCATCGATTGCTAAAATAACGAATAGAAGCTGTAATATATTGTTTTAATCAAGAAGGGCATGCGACCAAGTTAAAGAATACAAAATAGCATCGTTATTGTATAATCTCTGAATGGATATCCGTAGTTTTGATCTTAGATAACAGATGACAATAGAAAAATTGGAGCATTCTCAACTTATCCTTTCAAAGTCAAGATTAAATGAGAACACAAACAAAAATTTTGAATAATCTTGGGTTTTTACATGCACGTTCCTTCGATATTCTGCAATTATAACTCTGCCCCTATCTTTTTTTCAAGATCAATTGTTCCCTTATGTTATTGCACCGTCAGTACTTGTACTCTTCAGGTTAATTACCGTCCATTCCTAACCCTAAAGGACATTAACTTAAGAGCACAAGTGTAATTGGAAAGAATAGAGAGGGTAGAAGCCAGATCTTTTTTCTTCTCCATCTTCTTCCAACATATCTCCCTCTCCCCTATGCCTCCAGTCCCATAGCCGTCGCCCGGCCTCTTGCGCCCCCCATACAACAACTCCTGACCTCCTGCACCCACCTCCCCACCACCTACACCCTCTTCTGTCCCACATGTCCCCATATGTTGGAGCATTGGGTCGGGCCGGTCCGGACCCGATCCTGACCTAACTCGCAAAAGCTCGTGTCTAGCTCGAACCCGACGTACAAATGGGCCCGGCTCAAACCCTCATATTTCAAAAATATCATGCTCGGGTCATGCCGGGCCCGAACCTGAAGTACGAATGGGTCGGGTCCAAGCCCTCATATTTCGAAATATCATATTAGAACCAAATTAGAGGACAGGGATTTATAGTTACAATACATCCAGTATTTCCTTCATCCATGAATACTAATATTATATCATAACAATAAATCCAATATTCATGTGTTATGGATGAATTATATCCATAATAATAAATTGGAATCAAAGTTCAACTTTATGGAATCAAAATGGGTACATGCTGAGCCCGACTCGAACACAAGCCTAGCCCGAACCCTAGCCCGATCCCATGGACCTTAGGTCGGGCCCAGGTCCTCAATTTGCTAAAAAACAGACCTTGACCCGGCCCAAGGCCCATGAAAAATTGACGGGCTCGAACCAGGCTTTTCCAAGTTGGGTCAGGTCGAGCCAATGCTCCACCCTACCGCCAAACCCCTCTTATATCGCCTTTGCACCGTCGCCTCCAATGTCACCATCCCCGCTCCCACAATAGTTGCCACCACTACCCTCATATGCGGAGCACTCTAATTTGTCGCAATCCACGACTGTCGGTAGATACCTGTTGAGTTGGCTCCTCAACATCGATTAAGATCGACAACCCATCTCTGCCACAACGGACCTCCACAACCCTTGCCTCAACCTCTTCTGCGATGTCATCCGACTAATCTTCGACGCCCTCTACATCAATCCCCTCTTCGCTTTTGCCATCCTCGACACCTTTGCTTCCATCCTCAACAATGCCACGAGCATGGGATGAAGTATGTAGGGTATAATTACAATGAATCATTCCTTCTAAGGTTTTGATTTGAATAAACCATGATTTAGTTCACCTCATTAGGCCAAATTAATGAAAGAGCACAAATATTAGCTGTACAAGAAGGCAGGGACACAAGAGATGTTGCAAAAAAATGTAGGAATACAACTGTAATTGTAGAATTTTGAAGGATATAATTGCAAAAAATGCAGGGATTGGCAGCGCAACTTGTTGCCCGTCTCCCAACAGTCTCTCTGTAAAATTTAAATTATTGTTTATCCACTACAACAAAAGTGACAAAAGACAACGGTTATCTAACGACGATTTATTATATTCGTTGTTTGATTTAAATATAACCACGATTGTAGATATTCGTTGCTAACTTTATTTAAGATAACAACGGTTTTTTTGAATCGTTGCTAACATGTCATAGCAACGAATATATTCGTTGTCTTTTTCTATAGCAATGAAATAATATTCGTTGCCTTTTTCCTTGTAACAACGAAAAATTTCTGTTGCCTTTTTTGCCCATGACAACGAAAATATTATTCGTTATCTTTTTCTCATAACAACGAAAAAAAGTATTTGTTGTCTATCTTCCAAATAGCAACGAACGTAATATTCGTTGTTATCTTTTCTTTATCTCAACACATATATTTCATACGTAATTTAGCAAATGATTTCCGAATATATATGTATATATATTTGGAATAATTTTAAAACCATATAAATCTTTATATATTCATAGAGTCAATATACAAATTTAAATTAACACTAAAAGAATGTACGTAATAGATGTGTGACATTCAATATCGAGCTTCCATCTTTATTCCTATAACACCCCACATGCTCAATTTGGCATCGGATTCCACTTACCCTTTTCTCCCTCTCTACATTCTCTGCTACCTCTCGCCCTGATCTCCTCCCTCGCCAACTCGCTCGCCGCAGATCTGTTCCCGCCGCCGTCGCACGATGCCCTAGGGTTGCCACACATATAAACCTCACCAACGGTGGAGTTTCCGCATTCCTTGATCGCCTACAACTTTCAGTCCTCGTCTCCAACCCTCAATCCTTGTCTCAACCCTAGATCGCCTGCAACTTTCGGTCCCGGTATTTCGAAATCGTGACCTTCGCCCTCCTCGCTCTGAAGCCGGAGAGGAACTCCCTTTATCGAATTGGACATTAGGTATGACTGGTATCAAATCCTTATTGTTGATACGATTTACAAATTGCACAAATATCAATTTCAGTGGTTTTTGGTGAATAATGTGGTATAATTTATTTCGAATTTTTGCATATATTGAGTGATCCGTGATCTCGAATCCATGTGCTCAAAATTATGATGAATATGTATTTTAGTATTTCAAAATTATTGTTGTTTCCTAAGAGCCATCAGGCAAATAGTTGAATCCTAAGATTTATTATGTTAGTGAGAAGTTATTGTGTAGGGGTTTCCAGATTAGTCTATCCTAAGAGTCATCAAGCAAATAGTTGAATCCTAAGAGTCGATATGTTAGAGAGACATTATTATGGAGGGATTTCCAGATTAATTATCCTAAGAGTCATCAAGCAAATAGTTGAATCCTAAGAGTCACTATGTTAGAGAGAAGTTATTATGCAGAAGGTTTTACTGGATTTTTTAAAAATGATGGTTTTTAATATTTGTTTAATGTTGATCTCATTTGAGGCATTCACATTATGCTCACATTTATTTTGGTTGTAGAGCAGTCGATTTTCACGTTGAGTTGAAGATGGATAAAACATGGATGAACATGCCCATTTGTAGTGATGAATACAAAAATGGAGTTCAAGCATTCATTGCATATGCTATTGAAAATGGTATGAAAGGAGATAAAATGTATTGTCCTTGTTCAAAGTGTTTCAATATGAAGTTGAATTATATAGAGGATGTCCATCTTCATTTACTTCGCTTTGGGATTTTATCAAACTATGTACAATGGACATTTCATGGAGAACAAGATCTTACGTTTCATAATATATCAGACTCGAGCATACATGACAGGCACAATGCAAACCGTGGTTGTCCTCCTTCATGCACAAGCTCTCCTTATGACATATCTTATCACAATGAACAACTTGATTTCATCGGACAAGTAGACATGAAAGGATTATTCAAAGATGTTGAGACTTTGAGACCTATGAATCAAAATCATCATGAAGACCCATCATTAGTTCGAAATGACAATGAAGATAAGGTCATGGGTGGACCTACTTTGCAAAATGATAACTTCTTAAATCAGTTTGGTGACTCGTTAAAAGATTACGACAAAGAACTCTATAATGGATGCAAAAACTTCTCTAAGATTTCTTTTATGCTGCGATTGTACTACATCAAGTGTTCAAATGGATGGTCTGCCAAAAGTTTTGATATGTTGCTTCAATTATTGAATGAAGCTTTTCCTGAAAAAGATCTGCTTCCACCTACATATTATGAAGTAAAGAAACTTATCAGAAAGTTGGGTCTTGGTTATGAGAAAATTCATGCTTGTCCAAATGATTGCATATTATTTTATAGAGGTGGACTAGAAAAACTTGATAGATGTAATGTATGTAGTGCATCTCGTTGGTTAGACTTGGAGAATAGTGATGCAACTTCTAAAGAGAATATTTTGATGGCTAAAAGAAGACCTTCTAAAGTGTTGCGATATTTTCCTTTGAAACCACGACTTGAAAGGATATATCGTTCATCTAAGACATCATTTTCAATGAGGTGGCATGCTGAGGGTCGCAAAAAAGATGGAAAAATAAGACATGTAGCTGATGGTTTGGCATGGAAAGATTTTGATGCTCGCTATCAAGACTTTGCCTCTGAAGATCGTAATGTAAGGTTTGCATTAGCAAGTGATGGCTTCAATCCTTATCGAGCAATGAGTACAAGATATAGTACTTGGCCAGTTGTATTAGTTATCTATAATATGGAACCATGGGTTTGCATGAAACAATCTTCGATACTTCTCTCAATGATAATTCCTGGAGAAAAGGGACCTGGTAATGATATTGATGTTTTCTTGGAACCTTTAATTGAAGAGCTCAAAGAATTATGGGAAGGAATTGACGTATTTGATTCACATGCAAATGAAAACTTCAAATTGCGGGGGGCTCTTCTTTGGACAATTAATGATTTTCCCGCACTTGGAAATTTAAGTGGTTGGAGTACACATGGAAAATTTGTGTGTCCGTATTGCATGGGCGAAACTCATTCTCAATGGTTGTCTCATAGTGGAAAGTTTTGTTACATGGGTTGTCGTCGATGGCTAGATCCAAATCATCCTTTTCGATTTCAAGAGGAGCAGTTTGATGGCACTAGAGAGCTTCGTTTGCCTCCAATTACACCATCTGGAGTTGACATTGAAAGGCAATTGCATTGCCTTAAATTCAATTATGGAAAGATACCTGCAATGTCTAAAAAGCAAAAAAGAGATGAAAGTATGCAAAAAGTAACCAATGTAGTGCGTCAAGAGTGTGTCTTTGAAGATGCAGGCGACTTAGTCGACGACAACAATTTTTGTGATATAACAGATGTGTCACATACTCCCAGTCCCCATTTATGGAAAAAGAGAAGCATCTTCTTCAATCTTCCGTATTGGAAATACAATCTCCTTCGACATAGTTTGGATGTCATGCACATAGAGAAAAATATTTTTGATAACTTGATTGGAACATTAATGGATATATCAGGTAAGAGTAAAGATAATCTCAAAGCTCGTCTTGATTTACAGAAAATGGGTATAAGAAAGGAACTGCATCCTATTTTCAGCGGTGATAAGTTTTATTTACCTCCAGCTTCATATACGATGAATATAAGGGAGAAAGACCTCTTCTTGTCAGTTTTGAAAAATCTCAAATTTCCCGATGGTTATGCTTCAAACATCTCTAGATGTGTTAATCTTAAAGAAAAGAAACTTATTAACCTCAAAAGTCATGATGGTCACATTCTCATGCAGGATGTTCTTCCTATTGCACTCAAAGCTTCCATGCCAAAGCCTATTATGGCTATAATTTTTGAATTATCCAATTTTTTTAAGTCCTTGTGTGCAAGAACATTGGATCCAAGTGAGCTTGATCATTTGCAATCTCGTATTGTACTTACAATGTGCCAAATGGAGAAATTATTTCCACCAAGTTTTTTTACTATTATGGTTCACTTGATGCTTCATCTGATTGATGAGGTTAAGTTGGGAGGTCCAGTGGTTTATAGATGGATGTATCCTATTGAGAGGTGAGCACACATAGTTTAAACATGATTCATTATACTTATTGTTCACATATTTTTAAGCATTTTAACTATTTTCTTTATTTTAGACTACTATGTCACTTGAAGTCTCATGTAAGGAATAAAGCTTATCCAGAAGGATCAATTGCCGAGGGATATATTGCTGATGAATGCTTGACTTTTATCTCAAGATATTTTGCTGATATAGAGACAAAGTTCAATTCTCAGCCAAGGAATAATGAAAGAGTTGAAAACTTGAATGGATATTTGTTTGAGAGTGGTGGTTACGCTCTTGGGAAGATAAATGTTATAGTTCTTGATAACAAGTCTCTTGCTCAAGCACACCGTTATGTACTGCTACATTATAAAGGGATCGATTCCTTTCGTAGGTTTGTATAATAATTTGTATTATTTTTTATATTTAAAAACACTCACTCAATTTGTTTATAATATTTTTAACTTATAATTTACACAGTGAGTTCCTAATTGAGATGTGTGGGGCATATCATCCCAATCAAGTTACCGATAAGATGGAGCAAAAGTGGTTTGTTGAACATTTTGCGTCATGGTTTTCTCAAAAGGTGGTGCATTATGTACATAATTTTTAATTCTTGTAGCTTATGTATCTTTAGTCATATGCATCAAAATTTTATATTTTTTAGGTATCAAGATCAACAAAGGACCAATATCCGCACGAACTAATTGCTATAGCAAGGGGCCCACACAATGTTGTTAGAAGTTTTAATTCATTTCTTATAAATGGATTTAGATTCCACACAAAAGGCATTGAGAGATTTAGAAATACACAAAATAGTGGAGTTATGGTTGAAGTGGGCGAGAAACCATATTATGGTATTCTCACTGGTATGTATGAGTTTAACTACTCTTCAGAAGTAAAGGTTGTTCTCTTTCGTTGTGATTGGATGGATGTTATGTCTAGTAAAGGAGTGAAGATACAAAATGGTTTTGCTATTGTGAACTTCTCGAGATTAATACACACAGGACGGCACTTAGAGGATGATCCATTCATATTATCAACACAAGCAAGACAAGTATTCTATATTGAAGATCCTAAAGATAAGGACTGGCATCATGTTATTATCACAAAGCCCAGGGATTTGTTTGATATGACATAGATTATTGCAACCATAGACTAAAGGGGATGACGTTATTGAACTTCCATGAAAATTTTGTAAGGTATGTATACCCTTTTTCTCAATCTATTATAGGCCTTGTTTGTTTTGATTTTGCTATCTCTCAGCACAATCTTCTCTAAATCAGCTCTATGTTGATCAACCAATAGTAAAGAATGACAAACTAAAAGGAATCTTTACTTAGATCGTGTTTAAATTCAAAAAAGTTTATTCAAATCTTGAAATTGGATGCATGTGAAATTGGATGCATGTGAAATATGGATCAAGATACATTTCTGCTGCTCACTTGCCGAAAATTGATCGATAGGGACTTTGTAGTGATATGATTTCAGAGTGTGTGACTGAAACGAAATTAGATCAGTCCTCCGATAGTGGAAGGCTACTAGTTTGTTGATTTCATGTAGCAATCGGATTCTAAGCATGCAGAAAAAGGTTAGTTGCTGCAAAATTAAACGGAAACCATGATCTTGAACAAGAATATCAAGTGCCCTTTCTGAAATACGAACGTATGATCTTTTGGCAATACGGTTATGTGAGAACGTTTGGATCGGAAATCTCTTGTATGAGTCGCTGCACGCCCTTTCTGAAATACAGAGATCATAGATCCTGTACCTGATTAGTGCCCTTACTGGTTTCATATCTATTGTTGTTTATCCTTCAGCTGTTTTCGCTTTGCGTAGATATAAAATATTTATGCAGAAGGTGTACTGATTTGTATCGGCTTATTTCATATAACTTCAAACAACCATCAAATTGTGGTCTGTAAATGCGAACCCTCGTGCTTCTGAAGTAGTCTGTATCTGTTTATCATGTTGCATATTATGGCAGTTGGAAGATTGTACAAAATCTTAGTATTGACTGTGCTGAGATGGTCCTGTGTTTCAACTTTCTTCTTCTACGTCTGAGGATGGGTTGAAAAGTACTAGACCATAGTAATATGGTGAACTCTATACTTGATAAATTTAACTGATGTTAGTCTTTGAACAATGCTTTATTTGGTTCTGAATACATGCATCAGTGAGTACTTCTGTTTAGATCCTAAACTATGATCTGCTTGTTTGTTTGGTATGTTAAGAAGATCTCATGGCTCGGAAAAGAAAGTTAAACTATCACATATCTTCTCAAGATAAGAGCAATCCAAAAGGATCAAATTTTGTTGATAATAATATGAACGATCCAGAGGAACAAATAATTTCAGATCCTGGAGATATTTTGCATGAGAATGTGCAGATTTTAGGTGATATATACTTGCTCATTCTTTTTCTTTTTCTCTTGCTCCCTAATTATGAATGTGATGTTCAATTACTTTGTACCTTATTAGATCAAAGTGGAACTGTAAGAGTAAGGAGAGGATCAACTTACACTAGAGAAGTGTGGTCACTACCGGAAGGACATAAAATTATTGTTGATTGCAATGAATTAGCCCAACCGGTTGATAAAGCAGCCGGAATATTGAGTAGTTGGTTGGGTACCGTGGCACGAAACGGAACAATGTGTCCATTGGATTTTGATGATTGGAGAAAGCTGAAAAAAGTATATGGTAGTTATCTTGTTGCCCAAGTGAAGGTAGAGTTGAATTGATTATCTTGTTTTGATAAGTCTCTTTTTTCTCTTATTTATATCATCATGCATTTATATTATACTCCTTTTACAGTTGAAATTCATTTTTCCTGAGAAAATGTATGTGGATGGTTGGATTTTGGAATCTCTTGATCAAAAATGGAGAGGATACAAGCATGCTCTGAAAGCTAGATTTGTCCCACAAGTTGCTTTAACAGAGACTCTTGACAGAGAGCTGAGAAAGTTTCAGGTATAAATCTATATAAGAATAATTTTATGAATACAGTATTTTTATATACTAAAAAAATTAGCATGACTAATATTTGAATTTTTTTATAGATCATTAGTCGGGTTCCTGAAGGCGTCGAGGCTTTACAATGGAAAAATCTAGTTGAATATTGGTTTTCTAAGAAAAGTGAGGTAATTTCAATCACTTGTCATAATTGAACTTGCTTTAATAAATACTTGTTAATGACATGATTATTAAGATAATGTTATAAAATATTTATTTTATAGAAACGCTCTATTGCTGGGAAGTTGGCAAAACAAGTTTCTTTGGAGCGTGGAACAAATTTACATACTACTGGTGCCAAGAGTTATGCTAGAAAGAAGCATGAGTTTGTATGGATATTTTATCGTTGTCTTCTTTTTTCCTAGTAGGAAAGAATTTTGTTGTCTAATATATTTTATTATATTTATTTGAAGTTCAAAGAAAATGGACGACATCCTGGAAAGATTGAATTTTTTGAAATTACACACGTGAAAAAGGACAAGAATAGTGATGGAATAGCAGTGTTTATTAATGACATTTCACGTGAGAAAATGGTATGTCGACACTTACAAAGTCTGTTATATAGTGGTTTTGATTTCCAATTATACACTAAATCAATTTGTTGTATTGGTAATTTATTTTTATAAACTAATGGTGTAGGAAATGGCAAAGAAAATGGTAGAAGAACGCATGTCAGAATCTACATCTTCCACTGATACCGTTGAGAGTCAAGTGTGTGATGAAGTTTTTGGAGTGCATAAGTGGGGTAGACCTAAAGGATATGGAGTTGGAGCTAGATATTCTGAATATCGAGGACGCCATTACATTGCAAGTTTGGTTCAAAATGCAGAGCTTGAGTCATTGAAGTTACAAGTTAAGGACATGCAAGAGATGATGAACAATTTAAAGACTCAAAACGAAACTCTTATGACGTTTCTTTGCCAAAATATGGGTGGACAATTTATGTTTAATAGTAATTTAGGGCATGCTTTTGGCAGTCATGATTCTTGTGGGAGGAAATCACATGTATGTATAATTTAAATAATATGTTTACTCTTTCTTAGTATAATATTAATCATTCCTTACTTTTACAGGACAAGAAAAAAATCTTACATTTCCTTGTTTTTTCTTTTGATAAAGGACGAGAAAGTGAAAAGTTTGTTGCAACAACGAGCGAGATCTTTTAATGCGTTTCATGAAAGTGGTCGTTCAGGTTCCTTCTCTCAGGTAAATAATACCTCAACTTAACGTAATTACAATCATTAAGTTGGGTTTCATTGGTTGCTAATTCTAAGCATTAGTAACATGGTAGACTGGCTTATGTACATTTATAAAAAAAAATTGTTTCTGCAAGTTAAACTATAGTTTTGTAAGCAAAACTAATATGATATATAGTGGAATTCAAAGTGGTTCATCCACCCACTGAAAGGACTTGGAGTTGAAGAGCTTGGTCTGTCTTATATTCCTTCTACTTCGTCTTCCTTTTCTTTTGCCTGTTCTCGAACTTAGTTGTTGTTGTTGTTGGATCCTCTTCATGTTTTATCAAAGGTAGAGCTCACTCCAACTTACCCTTTTTACTAACTAAGTTTAGGAACCAATTCGTGCACCAGGTGCTCTGTTATTTCTTATTTATGATTTCTATTCGAGATTTCTGCAATAGTTTTCAACAAGTTTAATTTTTGCTAAATCCTAAAGAATATGAATAAAAATAACCCTCATTTGGAAGTGATTTAAATCGATATTGATAGAGTTCACATTTCACTCTTGCTGTTGCATGTTGTTCTTCTGCCTCTTGATGTGAGATCAGTGCTCTAGTCTCAAGATTTGATAGTTAAATCTGCATAGTTATGCCATTGTCTAGACTCTAGAGCTATGATTGAAAGATACTGTAAGTACATCTGCATAGCTGTCATAGTTTCATCGATAAAGCAATGTGATATCATACTTCATAGTCAGTTAAACATGGTTATATTGCTAATGTTGTTTGTCATGAACATTGCTAACACATTGGCCCTATATTTATTCCTTTTGTTTAAATTATTGGCAATACTAAAGAGATTTGTTTGATAACATGCTTTACAAAAAACCTGTCATTAGACCATGATAGTTTGAAGATTTATTTTAAATACTTTAGTTTGAAGATTTATTTTAAATACTTCATCGTAAGAACACTAGTTTATCTTGATATTTTAGTGATGTATTATCTCATTGGTAGAACATCAACCTTAGCATGAGTAGATGAAATAAATTCAATTTTCACATGTTTACAATCTATAATATTATGTCCGCAGGTGCAAAATGGAGATGGTGACAAGCATGAGTAGATGGCATACACAAAGTAATCATCCATGGAGATGTATCGAATTACCATCATTAGTTTTTTTCTTCGTAGATTTGTTAAATGCATGAAGTTGACAGTAACTGTATTTTTCACTTTGAAATATCTACTGATGTCTTAGATCTTTATTTCCTAAAGATCTCGACTATCAAAATTGAGAAGTACTTGCATTTCAATTTATCTTTCGAATGATGATATTTGCTGTGTGTATTTGATTATCTAGCATTTGCAACAAATAACTAATCATTACCATATTTTATTTGACAATAAATTATTATTTATTGCAATATCTAATTCCTCAACGGACAATTATTCGTTGATTCTCATTTGCTAACGTATAAATATTCGTTGTTGTATTTTATTTCTCAACGAATAATTTCTCATTTATCAACAAATAATTATTCGTTGCTAAATCTTATTCCTCGACAGATAATATCCGTTGTTCTTTCTCATTTGCCAACGGATAATTATCTGTTGTTACTCCTACTTGCAAACGAATAGTTATTCGTCGTTATTTCCATACCTCCAACGAATAAGTATTCGTCTCAATTTTGAATATTGTGACGAATAACTAATCGTTGTCATGTTGAATTTATCAACGAATAATCATTCGTTGCTAAATTTTTAACAACGCCTTATATAACAACGAAAATGGTTACGAATAATCCATTCGTTGGGAGGTTGCATATCAACGATTTATTCGTTGCCTTCTTCCAAAACTATTCGTCGTCTTTGGTCCAGTTTGTTTTAGTGATCTGTTCTCGAAATAATGTGTGTATTAATCTTCCTAACGATTTTGTTTTAATCGGATGTAAGCAATGACATCAGCTTCCTTGCAGATCAAGAGAAAAAAAACATGATCACTCATTTTTCGAAGGTCCGATCAGTTGGATCAATCCTATGAATTGAAAAAGAAAACTGCATTTGATATTTTAGATTCAGTATCGATAAATACTTCAACTTCAGTATTCGTTGGATATTGACAAATACGTTTGGCATAGAAGAGAAGCATTTGAGTAAAGAAAAATACAAAAAACCTTGAGAATTGATTTTAAAATGAGAGCACAATTGGGTTTAGTTACTATTAAGTATACATCCAATTTCAATGCCAGACCCGAACTATAAAAAGCAACAATATGGACCCTATCTTTAATATTTGTTCCAATGTGGTTTGCTGCTAAAGGAGCTAAATTGATCATTTTATCGTTCTAGTTTAAAATCGAAATAGCTCAAATTTATATCAAAAAAATTATTTAAATGTTAGATACTATCTTGTTACTTTTTAAAGTTCGGGTTTGACACTGAGAACGAGGTGTTAAGTTCACGAACCTTTTCGTAGTTTATTTACTATAGTACTTAAGATTGATATTTTTGCGAATTTTCTTATTCCATATCATTTTCAGCAATCTGAACCTAAAAAGGGAAGCAGTCCCCCTAGTTAGAGCAATGGAACATTTTGCAACATCAAATCAATTAACCTCTGTCGGTTAAGACACCGATACTTTGCGATAACTAACTTGGTCGGTGCACGGTTGGACCGAATTGATCGGCTAGTTCGGTCTAATTTTGAAATCCTTAAATCAAACTGAAGTTAGGAGGTCGGTTAATACACCAGTTAGGAGATAGGAGTTTTGGTATGTTGAGCCAGCTAAGAGAGGGCGGGGAAGGCCCAAGAAGTGTTGAAATGAGACTATCCAAATGGATCTTAGTTTTTTGGATCTAAGCCCAAAAATGATCTAAGATAGATCTGAATGGAAGCAAAAAAATCCATGTAGCTGAAAAAGGAATTGTTTCTATTAGATGTTTCTTTTTGTTTGTGCTTCTACAAGAAACTAAAATATATTTATCTATAATGGAAAGGAAGGGTGATTGAAAGGCATGGAAACCGATTTTCAGAAAGAAAGAAACTCCAGAATTTAGAGGATGAAAAATATGGAAATTGATTTCCTTGCCATCCATGAGCATATGGTTGGGCATATTATTTGCATTGATGATTGTCAACCTTATGGCATAGGGATTAGTGCATCGTTGCCTCTCATTGAATGCTAAGCTACCATATCATGATGGTTGCAGTGCCATGAAATTGAGGGTTTTCGATATGGTCACGCTATGTAATTTAATTCAAGGGAATATTGCACATGTTTCCAAGTATTATATAATTATTATCCTCTCCTTGCTTCTCAAAGTTCACAATCTTTGGGAAGGTATTTGGTGGAGAAAGAGAGAGTGATGAGGTTAAGGATGCAAATGGATAGAGAGATGTATCCATATCCGATCCGCCACTTTATTCATTTTATATTGATTTTTACATCAATATATGTATCCGTTTTGAAATGGATATAGATATAGATATTACTTTGATATCCGTAAAAAAATAGCTCCTAACATGCCCGAGTTTATAATAATGATTTAGCATTTGAAATTTTCACCTAGGCAACAAAAATAACGACTATAAAATAGTGGTGCTAATCGAATCGAATACCGTTGAATGCGCTACGATTTAGATTCAATTCATTTTAAATTTTTTGAATCTGAACTCTACTCGAATTTTAAACAAGTTTGCAAATTCACATTTGATTCTTTTTTAGTTTCGAATATTCAAATTTGATTCGTTTTATTTCGAATTAAAATTGCTAGCTGATATTTTAACTTTTATATAAATGTTATTTAAAGAACATTACAATTTTAAATATTTTATTTTGCAATTTTATATTAAAACATGTTACTAAGGTAAGTTAAAAAATTGTATAATCAAGGAAGATACCTAGTGGACAATATATAATGCATAAAAAGACCTAAATTTTACGAATATTGAATGTCTTTTTCAATCTAATTTACTATTTTTCTACTATAAAAGAAATGTATAAATAACATATAATTATATAAGACTTATTTAAATAGATGGAATATTATCGGTAGAGCAGAGGAGATAGTTTGGATAACAAACTTGAAATGTTGAGCTTGAGCAACCGGTGAGTGAATGGCAGTGGCTTATGACACTTCTCTCATTCTCGTCCTTCCTCACCCTCCGTTAGGGGCGAAGAGTACTCATCCCTTCCATTTGGTTTGGGGGTTACCTCCAAATTCGAGTTTTCCCACGGTTTTGGTAGGGTTTCTCCCAGGTTTTCCTCCATATACCTCCATTTCTATCCCTGTGGGCCCACGAGCGTTTTTTAATTCTCATCACGTGTAGCCCAACCGAAAACCACTCTCTCCCTCATTTAATACATGAAATTAGTCATTTCTTTTTCTTTCATTCCAACAAAAAAAAATATTATAGTATACTATCTTATCATCTAAAAAACTCAATTTCTAAATATTTTTCCAAATTTCAAATCAATCACATCACAACAAACACTACAGTAAAACTCTCTATCCAAATACCAAAACACACAAAAGTGTTATCAAGGGAAGGGTAAAAGGTGGGTCATGGAATGTCGGAACATGCAAAATAAGATCATGAACTTGATAAAAATCTCAAATATATGTTCTTTCCTATTGGATTTTATGATTGATTTTATATACTTTGTTTTTAGTACTCAACATTTAATCATGAGTTAGTATAATTGCATGCATGCATACAGACATTCATACATACATACATAATGCATGCGTGTATGTAATATGTAAATACATACATACGTAAGTATGACATATATATACATGGACATACACAGATGTGTGTGCGTGTGTGCACATATATGTCTTAATATTTGTATATGTATATAAATACCGAATCAAATTATTATTGAAGGAATTCATGTTAATTTAAATTCAATTCATTAAAGAAATAAATTCACAACTCAAATTCATATTCAATTAACTTTATTTCGAATCAATCTTTTCCATTTTTTTATCGAATGAATCTCAATTGAATTCGATTGATTCAATTCGATTAGCACCTTACTATAAAACTAAAAAAATGTACTTCATCGGTCGCATCTATCACAAAAAGAATCAAGGCAAGTGATTCACTCTTTGACATTAATAGGCGATACAAGAGTATTACTATCATCACCAAGCAAAAACAGTTTTATCATCAATCATACAAGACATTTTAGGAAGAATCCTCACTGCAACCATGAAAATGATATTTGCCTAATTTTCAAGTATATAAAGAGCTCTATAAAAGAGCATACACTTCATGAACAATGGATATATGAATATCTCCGCATGCTCTAACGTTTACTTCTATTAATGGATATAGGAATATACACTTCATGCAGCATTCAGTTTAACCCTGTATATTCTATTGAGCACATCAGCATGATACAAAACAATGGTACTAATTTATCAATAAATGAAACTTTCAAGCCCAGATCTGATCTTAATGCAAGAACCCTTGATTTCGTTACAACAACAGTGAAGAAGATAGAAGAAAGATATCCTTCAAGCAACTGCAACAATTTTACAGCCTATATATCTGTCAGATATTCAATAGAAGAATCAAAAGTGGATTTCAAAATTGGAGTTTTGCGTAATTTTACTTAAAGCTGTCCATTGAAGAAATTTAACAAAGTAATAATGCAAAAGTTCTAGTATACAGAGGAAGTGACTATAGGAACTAAACTTGTCACCTAAACTTGTCACCTTTGGCCATATTCATTCAGTCTCAATTGGCTGAGAAAAAGCTTCATTCTTCTCAGTTTCATCTGAGTTAATTTCTTCGACTGTAATTCCAGCTGCCTCAACAGTCTTGTTGATCCAATCCTTGAGGGGCTCCTCATTTAGATCAAGCCTCAGAAGACCAGCAAACATACCACCAAGGAATGCCACGGGTTCCTGAAACAAGTCTACAAGAGATCAAAAGGCAATCTTACATGTTACTGAACTCTGGGCTCACAAGTAACACCAACAGAAACCAGTCATAAATCCTTTTTCTCGCTTACAGACTATGTAACTTCAACAGAAAACAGTCGTAACTCAGATCCAACTGAAGTTGGGCTAAGGACGAACTTCGTGGACAACAGTTCTAAGTGTTCTCTTCATTTAGGCTTCAAATTAAAACCTGCGCACACTTGCCCACTACACTTGTGATGAAGCAATGATCAAAGACCATGGAGAACCCAGAGCACGTTGCAGTTAATGCGACCAACAGATGTCAGTTGCCCATATGATTAATTCCCATCACAACTCACAAAAGTTCATACAGTTAGATTGTGCTTGAATAAAAAGAACCATGAAGCAAGAATATGAGAACAAACATGAAGTATATAACATCTAATAATCAATAAGATGGAACCCACTTTAAAATTAATATGGTCACGATACCCAAGCGAGAAGAGATCCGAACTGGACAGACATTTTGAAAATTCTTTCACAGCAAAAACTATAGTGTGACGCTCCTATAGACACATCCCTTCACAGAAACCATGACCATCTATGAACGAGGTGATTGAAGGATGGAAGGCCAGTTCTAATATAGACATAGTTGACAAAGCAAAATGTCAAAGAAGAAGCGCTATTTTCCAGCAGGGAAAGGTGGGCTTAGACAATGACCCCAGGAATCGAGATCTCTAGTAAAGACTGGTTAGGATAGCATCACTCCCTTCAATGTGCGGAAAAGCAGCGTAAATCACCAATATGTGGATCCTAGTAACTATTCTAGTTGCTGCAAAAAGAGAAGGGACTTAACATGTTGTTTCGATGACTATGCAGTAAAATATTATGCAATTTACGAAAAATGGACATTGAAGTAGCAAATACTAATTAAGAGTAAAGTCATGTCTAGTGATTTCATGGTGCTCAGAAAAATTTATATTAGAAGCATCTGAGACTATTAAGCTCAAACATGGACTAGCTTAATGGAACACAAAATACCATCATATCCAACCATCCTTGCATTTTCCTTATTAGGATAACAGGTCTGTGTGCAACCTTGAGACTGCAACAGAAAGAGTTTCTGCAGTATGCAAATCCTGATCCACCAAGAAGACAAGAACCACCCTATTTTGACTCCAAAACTTGACCAAGAATCATAAACCGTCATAATTGATCGCAAATAATCCCCACAACGATAGTGTATCGAGAGCGTTACTAGTGGAAATAAGATCAGTTCATATACCAGGTAGATGTAATTGTACCTGTCCCAATTGCTCAAATCACTGGGAGAAGAGAACTACTATAAAAAAGAAGAAAAAAAAGGCAGGTCCGACTAATGGGTAGTCTACCGACACCACCTCCTCTGTTTACAGACTTCATACAAGAACCCAAGTCCTATTCTCTATAGTACTTTCTAAACGAATACAACTCTGAACTCAAATCTGAAAACAGGACTATCTTCTACGAGATGCTTGCTATTTTGGGTAGTTGCCAAACACCTAGAATTACTTAACATATTAATTTATAATTAAGCTAACAGTGCACAAGAATAATTACCTTGAGGCCTTCTTTCATGATAGGATCTTCCATGGGGTTGAAGAAGGCCCTCGCGGGCGTCGCGATGCACCTCGCGTTCTTGCCACGAACGCAGGAGGAGAGGGAGGAGAAGGGAGAGGAATAGGAGCGTGTGCGGTGTGGATGGGGCGGAGGTGAGGGCGCGACGAAAGGGAGGAGGAGAGCCATCGTCGCAGTCCTGCAGGCTGCAGTTCCTGCTCCTCACTCCCCCCGCGGATCCCCTTCTTTTAACCCTCACGGATAAACGGATCCCATATCCCCCATTTTAAATTGAATGGATCCCATGGCTAAATAGTCCAACAAGATTATGATTTTTTTTCAGTTGAGCCCTCTGAGATTCTGCAATATGAGCAATGTCCTTCCGATTTTTATAATATCAATTGTGCCCCTATCTCTTGGCAAATAAAAGTTGTCTCTCGGACTAGTTTATGTCCATTCCCTTCCCAGATTATGTCCATTCCCTTCCCTAACAGCATTATAAGGGTACAAAGTGTAATCGGAAAGAAAAATAAAGGATACAAGTGAAATTTCTTGAAAATTGTAGGCGACAACTTTAAGAAAATTTTACTAAATCAAAATTGGTTTGTATAAAACATAGTTTAGTTTATCTATCTAACTTCAAAAGTAAGCCTAAGTGGTACAACTGTTAATTGTCCAAGATGTTAGGGGGCATAAACTGATATTGCGAAAGAGAGAGGACATAAGTGATATTGCATAATATAAGAGGGGTTGTAATCGTAAAAAATCCAAAAGATTAAGCTTGATATTTCTTAAATGATGTTCCAATTGAAAAGATCATAGTTCAAATCTCATCCATTACTCTTAACTATGACAAGATTAGGATGTGAATAAATTATGATGGTAGATTTCTTGAAAAAAATATCAAACCGGAGTTTTACCAAAATTTTCATATAAGAGTGAGTACTGGAGTGTGTTTTGTCTGACCTTTTGAGCTTCATTCGAACAAAAGTTTTGTATAGGTTGTACTTAACTATCTTTTTCAATGTTCATGAAAATCTAATCCAACATGACCATGTAAGGCATGACTCATATAAAATTCATGTGTTTTACATGTTCTTGTGTGTGTCATTAAACATATGTATACTAGTTGGGCTTCTTTAGAGAAAAAGCTCTTATTATAAGACAATTTTCAATTTCGTAAGTGTCTTATGTACACCTACATGTACAATTTTTTATAACTTTTATTGTCGATAAATAAAATCTACGTAGCTTTCCATTTGTCTCAAGTGACCTTTTCACTTATCAACTACAATACGAGCCTTTTTTTTCAAAACTAAGCTAAAATCAGGTCTAAATCAACCCGATCCTAATATCATATATGTAGGACCCAGGTTCGAGTCCATGCTTCAAATCACTCTATTTTCCAAGCCCCTAAATGATTCCATAAGCCACATGACAAAGCATACTCATTTCAAATCGATCGATCTTTGGCGAGCTTGGATCACTCATGACAGGTTCCCAACTCTACATTTATGATATGGACTCATTCCCTCAACAGCGGGTAGGGTCATCCAAGAGATAAAGAGAGTTGCAAAAATCTGGCAACAAAATTTATTGGGTCATTGCCTCTAACAGAATCTTTTGAGTCTATGGTATGCTACGCTAGATGTTTTGCAAAAGCTACAAAATTCACATAGTTTAACAGAGGGCTAATATGGTTGTCTTCGCAGATTGTATATATGAAATGTAACAGTATGCTCACAACACAACTCGTAAAATGTACATTGATGATACATTTCATATATGTGTATTGCTCCTAACAGAATCTTTTGCTCGATGAGGATCTAGTAGTTTTGCAGAAGCACCAAACTACACACAGTTTAAAAAAAGGGATTTTTACTCAGCATACCCTAAAATATTTCAAAATTACCTCTACGACCTTTGAAACATCCTAATTCCTCCCCAGACCATGTAATCTTACTAAGCCTTACCCTACAGACCCTGCGGTTAAGCCCCGTTTAATTTGTCCGTTAAAATAACTTGATTCCGTTATGTTCATTTATATTATATCCATTTTTATTAAATTTACGTTGAATGCCACTCCATCATCCGAGACATGCCCCCCTCTCCGCGTCCCGGCGATGCTGCTCCCCCTCTCCCCGCACGACGGCGATTGCTGCTCCCTGCCTTCCCCTCACCGACGCTGACGATGGAGGCGCCCCCTCTGCCTCTGCTGCTTGCCCCCCACCTCCCCCGCTGACGATGGAGCTTCGCCCTGCTGCTGCTTCGGCCCCCTCCCGATGGAGCCCCCCTGCCGCTGACGATGGAGCCTCCCCCCCCCCCCCCCCCTCCCGATGGAGCTTCCCCCTCCCACCCGATGACGAACCCCCCCCCCCCTCCCCGCACCCCCCTCCTCCCCGATGGAGCTTCCCCCTCCCACCCGACGACGAACCCCCCCCCCCCTCCCCCCGGCGCTTCGCCCTTGCACCCCCCTCGATGGAGTCCCTCGCACACCCATCACGTGCCTCCACCCTCCCCGATGGAGCTCCCCCCCCCCTCCCCGATGGAGCCTCTCCTCCATCCCACCGACGATGAGCCCCCTCGCCCCTCCGCTGCTTCGCCACCACCCCCCCCCCATGCTTCGCCCCTGCAACCCCCTCGATGGAGTCCCTCGCACACCCATCCCATGCCTCCCACCCTCCCCGATGGAGCCTCTCCTCCATCCCACCGACGATGGAGCCTCCCCCCACTCCGCTGCTTCCCCCGACGATGGAGCCTGGAGCCTGCCCACCCCATGCCGCTAGAGTCCCTCCCTCCTGACCGTCGCTGCTTCGCCCCCTCCCCTGCACAAGAACGCCTGCATGATTTTTTTCCTTTTTTTTATTTTGACTAATCCTCACCGTTCGATGGTAATTGGTTAGGTTAACTCAAGACCAACCCGGGTATTTGACTCAAATATAGTTAAAATTGACGGCAGGGTTTGTTGGGTAAAACGGAGCAAGATTACGGGGCCTAGGGAGGAATTACGATGTTTCAAAGGTCGTAGAGGTAATTTTGAACGATTATTAGGGTCTGCTGGTTAATAATCCCTTAAAAAAAGGATAATATACCTCGCTTCTTTTGTATCTCTACACTAGAAGAGGTCGAGTTGTGAATGGATCGAGTATCCAAGGTATCAACGATGATTTTTCTAAAAAGGTGTTGTATCTGAATTTTATGGAGTAATCACTAGTCGGATATGTTGAGTGTCAATGGTATGCTACCCAAGAGAAACTGGAGGAGCATGTTACATGGAACATTTTCATTGATGAGTGTCACTTACAATTCAACCCTAAACACATGGTAGAGGAGCACAAAAAGGTTTTTGCTAAGCTGAATCAAGGGCCAATGACAAACAATAAGTACATGATCTACTATGCGGAGGTTCTCCCAACAGTCACCAACTACTGCATATTTACTGTGCGAAGCAGTGTTTTTGAAATCGGACCGGACCGGCCGGTCCGACCGGTGAACCGGACATGGACCGGTCTAGTTAACCGGTTTATGCCAGTTCGGTTCGATTATTCAAATTTAATTAATCAGTCGGTTCAACCTATTTTTTGACCCGATTTAACCAGAGTTGAACCGCATTTAATTTTTAATCATTTAAAAAAATTGTTGGTAGTGGTATTCAAATCCATGACCTTTAGTTACCTATTTCACACTTCTAACCAACTATACTACACAACTTTTTACATGTTTTGGATTTTAATATAATTAAACTATTATCATGTTATAGAGCATCTAGTCCAAATAATATATATATATATGATATGTATGATATTTGATGGTGTATAAGAAAAATACTATATGTATAGTGTGAAATATATACATTATCTATGTATTTTATATATATTTCAAGTATATTAAGTGTATATCATATATATATATATATTATTTCATTTCGGTTTGATTAGCCGATTCAACCATTTTTTTTCACCAGTCCGGTTTAATATGGTTTTAAATAATGATGACGTTATCATTCGGTTGAACCGATTTGATTACATGGTTCGACCCGATCTGACCATTTCAACAAGATTTCCGGTTCTATTTCAAAAACCTTGGTGCGAAGAACTCGCGGCTTGTTTTTACAAGACGAGATGTAGAAGAAGATGTTCCTTCTGACCTTCACCTCCATCAAGGAGGTAGTCACGAAGAGGGGTCTTCTAGAGCGTGATACAAGGAGGGTAGTCCATGAAGCTTATGTAGATGAGAGAGCATCATGAAAAGATGTCTTCTATTCTTGTGGATAGTGTTCTTTTACCAATTTAGTAAACTACACCCACAACCAACGAATTTACATCAACTCTACTTCAAGACAAGATTTGCCCATCTGAGGTGCTACTTCTGCCCGACACCCTCATGAAGGTGTAGATCTACGATTGGTATTTTTTTTTTTGGATATTCTTTCTTACAAACAGTCGATTGTATGTGTTATCATGTCAATAGATAGGCCACTTCAAGACCTGGCATCATCTACTTATCAACAGCTCAAGTACACATCACAGTGCCCAATATGATGACTCTTTTTATGCTCCTCAAGGAATCAAGGAGTTAACAACAAGATACACTTCTCAACAAATGATATGGATGAACAGAGAGATTGAACAAATAAATGATATGGCAAGAAGTATGTTAAAAGTTAAGGGCATTCCTAATTAATCTTGGATGCAGGCAATAAATATGCAGTTATTAAATAGATCCTCAACTAAAAATAGTGCTCGATGTAATGCCTTTATGAAGCTTAGTGGGAAAGGATGACCATGGTTAGTCATTTTATATCTTTAGCTCCCATCGCTTATTTTTATTGGACATGGTGATTCCAAAAATTATTTCTTCGATGATCTTCCTTCATGAAAATAATCCCAACGAAAAAATTATTTATTTCTATAGACATAATCTTCGGTGATCTTTCTTCGTGAAATGGGAAGAATTTCTAGTGATATACACACAATTGTAGATGAAGAAGAAAATGTATATCATAAATATATTCTTCCTTAAAATTAAATACTAATCGTGCTAGATGACTCCAACCCATCATATCGTCAACAAAAGTTTTCATCTTTAAATAATATGTACATCATCTTATATTATTGCTTTTTACTTATAAGTAATGAAATTTTGAATAAGGAATTCAAGAAGTGTGGATTCAAGTAATGAACGAAGAGGTTACAATTATAAATAAGAATCACATATGAAATCTCCTTGATCGACTAAATGATAAATCTTTCATTAATCTTAAATGGATTTGCAAAGTCAAGTATAATGAAAATTGGATATGTTCATAAAGCATAAGACTTCGATGGTTGCTAAATGGTAATTCATGTGAGTTCATGCATAAGTA
>JAZKJV010008396.1:0-33609 GCA_037367405.1 Ottelia alismoides
TGTACTGCATATTTTGCCCACTCTGTGGCTTGGGAAATTCATATTAAATTAACCTTTTGCTCGAAAAAATTACCAAATAATTAGTGGATAAGAGAATTAACTAAGTTTAACATTGTGCCTGAAAAGAATTGCATTTGCTACACTTGTTTGCCTATAAAAAATATTTTACATATTTTAATCTTTAATTTTTAATAGGTATTAAATCTAAGATTTTCAAGGTTATGATTTTTGAGATCAATCACATAGTGATAGATCTTGGATAATTTTATCTCTTGGAAATAATTTTGTTTAATATTTAATATAATTAATTATCGAAATTCATTGTGTTTGCATTCATAAATTCATAAAATATATATCTTGCATCTAAAAATTCCAAAAAAATACAGTGCATTCATTTCACCATATTTTGCATCTCGATCAAGTTTCATATTTTTTTGACATCATTTGATTGATATTTATTTTCTAATCCTTAAAATTGGCCTAATTTGCATTTTGCATCTCTAATTGCATTAAAAATACCAAAAAATTACGACTAGAAAACCGTGTAGGAAATTTGATAGACAAAATTCTAGGTTGTTCCTTTACCTCTTTGAGTTCGACCTTGGGACTTGCCCAAGTAAAAAAACATAAAACCACACCGCTTAAAAAATAATTAATTTATTGTGGTTATTTATTGATCAATTCTGAATTCTCGTCGTAATTACAACGACAAATTTAAACGATATATTCACACAAATTAACGTAGGGTTTTCGCGGCTCGTCAGTTACTCATAAGAATATAGTGATTAGATGGAAGCAGTATTTCCATAAGCTTTTCATTGGAGAAGGAAATAAAGAGATCACTTTGGGAGATCTAGTAAGTAGTGAAATTTACTTGAATCCTGCAAGCTATAGACAAATACAAAGGAAGGAAGTAGAGGACGCTTTGAAGGTTATGAAGCTTGGGAAAGGTGTAGGACCTGATGACATTCCTATAGAGGTATGAAGAATTATAGGTATACCAAGGTGAAAGGTCCTTGGTATGAAGAATTAAAGGTGTAGGACCTGATGACATTCCTACCTCCAGCAACACCTAAAGAGTCGCCCGAGGCTCCAGCAGCTCCAGCCGCACTTCTGCATCAACGACACCACCTGGAGCCCCCCTTCAATAGCCCCTGATTCACCAACAACTTATTTCTCCCAACTTTTTTGTTTCTCCCAACTTGATGTTCCATACTCTTTATTCTATCAAGTATGGGAGAAATGGGGAGTCAAAGATGATTCTTCAGGACGTCTACTACCCTATCATGACTGATAGACCGATACTCCAGACTACTACTCAGATCATCAGTCTTCGCCGAGCATCGACTTCTTCATGAGGGCGTATACTTCTTTTACGACCCGACTACTACGCACTGGACTTCTTCTGCAGCGATTTTCTCCAAGCACGACAGAGATATGTTCCTGTGACCTGCATGTATGATAGAGATACGTTCTGGTGACCTGATATCGTAACAACTCTACAAGCATGGCAGAGATACATGATGAATCCACATTTCATCATCTTTATTCTATCATTTTGACCTCAAAAACCCTAGTAAATGCGTGTAAATACCATTAATTCCTGCATTTTAGCATCCATGCATGTGCATATAAATAGTGTATAAAATAATGTAATTAAAGCTAAAATTATTGAATAAATAAAAGAAAAGAAAAAGAATAAAATATTGTAAATAGTTTATGACTTGAAACCCCGAGACCAAGGCATCTTGATGAATAGGTCGAGAAGGAATAAAGTAGGAGGAGATAAGGGTCAAAATACCTATTCTTTTAATCCATTCTTTATTCATTTTGGGATCTATTTTTGGTTCCACTTTTTATACCTCAAATAAAGAAACTTTGTACATGAAAGTTGTAGATAATTAAATAAAGAAAAATACAAAATCGATTTCATTAAAAAATAATGTACATATAAAAAGTTATGGTCTGAATAAAAATCCAGAATCCAACTTCCCAGACCCGTATCTCACAAATAAAAACTCCAAATGCATCAAACTCACCTTTAATTGTATATAATTTAAAATAAGCTATTTAATGGTGGTGGTTTCGCATTAGACAAAGCAACGGTTTGAAAGTTGAGTTTTGGACCCTTGTAGTATACTTGTACAGATTAAAATATTCATCTTTATTATTTATTCGTTATTTTTATAATTTTATATTTTTATAATTTTGTGAATATTACTTATAATATATATGTACATTAAAATCAGAATAAAAACCCAAATAAAACATAAAATAAAAATACCTATATATAGAACACATAGGTATAGTACCTATACTTATACGGTTATACCTGTATAATATGTACTTTTATTTTACTAAGTGTACAAAATACCTCAGAAAAACAAAATAAAAATATTTTTAAGCGTATAAAAATACCTTTATAAATTTATAAAATAATAAAATAATTAATTAAAATCACAAAATAGAAATCAAATAATAAAATATATAGGTAATATACCTAAAAAGGGTATAAATAGCAACTTGTATTTTTATACCTCATAAAAATAATTAAAAATCATCATAAAATAATTTATAAAATTACGAACATTTTTATTTTATAACCTAAAATTAAATAATTTATTTTTCTATTTTTAAATGATTTTACAAAAGATTTTTCAGGAATTTTTCCTGGTTGGTCCACGTGGACCAACCAGGCGCAAACCCTAGTTGACCCCGGTCAACTAGGCGTCCTTCCCTCATGTGCGTCTGTCAGACCTCGTTTGACCCCATCTTCGTCGATTTGTCGAGGCTCTGTCTTGCACCATTTCATGATGAAACCTTCACGACTTTTTCTTCCCTTCGATCAAGGATTCACGTCCTTGCATTTTTTTGTGGAGACAACCACCGATTCGCTCGATACACCTTGGTCTTTGGAGCGCCATAATCATAGAGTCAAACCACATAAAACGCACCGCCGACTTCAATTCGATTTTTGAACCCCTCACTCCATAGCTACGCTCCCCTTTCTTTGCCTAATCGGTCCAGGGAGGTGACAGCTCCCTTCAGCGAGTCTCAGGCGGGTCGAGCAAGGCTCGAGGCGGCTCCACCACCTGCCCCTTCACCGGCGGTCGAGGTACCCCCTTCCCTCCGGTTTCAACCGTCGAGGCTGCCCCATTTTCCTTTATTTTCTTTCGAATTTTACTCGCCGTGTCCTTAGGATCAAAAGCCCTCTCGAAATTTCCATTTCCATCAATTGAATCGCCTTCCTTGTCCACCTCGCCGGAGCGCTCCTCCGGCCGAGCTCCTCATCGCCGCTTCGCGCCACCATTTCGCCACCGCGAGACCCAGGCATTTTATCCTGGGTCCTCTCACCTCTTTTTGCAGGTCAAAGCCCTTTGACTCATGCCTGGGTGCACTTTTGAGCCTCGTCGGAGCTCCGTGGAGCTCTCCAGCTCCGCTGACCTCCCTCGCGAGCCTCGGCCGTCGCCGAGGTCTTTTGAAGCCCCCAGGGGATAGCCCCGACCGTCAGGAGCTTCCAGCCGTCTTTTGGAGCCCAGAAGTTCGCCGGAGAAGGAGCGGGAGCTCGGAGAAAGTTGCCTCGCCGGCGCTCCTCCGTTGTTCTTGCTCTGGTCTTCAACGCCGTTGGATCAAGGCGGAGCTCCAGATCGCCCAGCCACCGTTGGATCGCGCCAGGCCCTCCACCGTCAGATCTTCACCTGAGAATCTAATCTTCGCCGTCCAACGTGAAGCGTCATCGACCGTCAGATCGTCGACACGTAGCAAGTGGATTCGCATCAGCCGTCGGATCGCGCCGAGCGGGGTATATTGCATCTTTAACACACGCCTTTTTGTAATTTTTATTTAGTCCATAAACTTTCATTGGTAGTTTAAAAAGTTTTGTAATAATTATATCTAGGCCCCCGAACTTTTCCTATTTGCATTTTGGATATGGCCACGTCACCTCATGTGACCAGTACACGTGAGGTGAAGGGCATTTTGCGAGGACCTCCTCCAGGATTTAAGTATTTAGATTCAGTCCAAGAACTTTTCCATCACGTGTAAAACTTTTGGTGATTTTGCACCAAGGCCCCCGGGTTTTTAGAAATTACATTTATACCCCTCTCAGGCGCGTGCTAGTCATGCGCGTGGGTGGGTTATTTGCAGGCATACCCCTGCGGGTCTTGTATTTTGTATTTGATCCATCAAATAAAATATTCAGTATTATATTTTGTGTGAAATTTGCACTTTTGCCCCTGTACTTCTGGATATTTGCATTGATGCTCCTGCCAACTGTGTGATTTTTATTGGATGTTTGTATTTATTTAGTGCATCATTTTACTCAAAAAATTCCCAAAAAAATGTCATAGGCTCCTGTTTCATCCTAGATTCACGCCATATTTTTGCATTGCAATTTTGTTACATTTTAATATTTATTAAAAATAAAAAACATGCATTTTAGCTACTGTTTGCATTAGAAAATACCAAAAAAATAGCAAAACACCTTGAAAATTTCCAAAAAAATCACCTAAGGTCTATTTTAGTGTCTTCTAGTGTCAGTCCAAAAATCAATAGAAATTCCAAAACAAAACCTTAAAAATTAGAAAATACTCAGAAACTTTATAAAAATCTAAAAAATCATAGAAAAATCCTAAAAATACAAACTCAGGTCTTGTAGTTTCCCTATTTTATTTCCTTTATTTTAAAATTAATTTGGGAAAATTTTGTTATTGTTTGCTATTTTTCATTCCCATTTTAAGTTCGGCCAGCACCTTTATTCGCTGTTTCTTGTATTTTGACTTTTAAAAATACCAAAAACATTTAGAAAAATCCCAAAAAAACAGAAAAATAGTAGAAAAATATAAAAAGACCAAAAATATTTTATTTCCTAATTTTTGAGCATTTTCACTATTTTTATAAATACCCTATCAACTCTTTCTTATATAGTATATATATTCCAATATTTGTAAAAACAAAAAAATATAAAATATAAAAAGAAAATATAAAATCAGTAAATTAAAAATCAAAATACAAAATTAAAAATTAAAATATATATATATAATTAAAAACCCACAAAAACATTTATATTTTCGTAGACACTTAATCACACATCACTCACATTTTTGCACTTTCTTGATCTATCCTGCCTTGCTCCATGTGTTCGACCTCTGCATACTTACACCTATACATCTTTTATGTAGAGTTAATAATAAATTTTAACTCCACTATTGCTTGTCATTGTTTGATTTGATTGTGGGTTAATTGTTGACTTTAGTCGGGATTTTTGAGTGGTCGACACTTCGACTGAGTTCCCGCTTTGTGTGGAACTTAAGACCATCGATTTCCTGCTAAATCAAATGGCGTCATTGCCGGGGAGCAACAGCGTATAGTTCTTGTTTTTGAGTGATTGTCATTGATATATATTGTTGAGCCATCTGACTATCTCATTTCTTGTCTTCTTGCGAGGGACCGCGGATCGAGAAGGATCGCCTAGGTGATTCGATGTAGCCTTGGGAAGCGGAGTAGGCTTTTCTAGCCCAAGCCGACAGGAGAGAGCAGGAGATTTGAGAGAGAGAGTGTTAGCTAGCTTTTGTGAGAGAGAGATTCAGTTATTAATTTGTAATAATACAGGTACCTTGGACACTCAGGACACTCGGGCCTAATTTCCAGGTGTTTGTTCACCTGGGGGCTCACCGCGGTTTTCTTCGTGTTTTACCGCTGTCATTTTCCGGTTTTGATTTATTTTTCCTTTCTTTTTTGGAATGAGCCCTTAGATTTTAGGCATTGCTTGATCGAGTAGATTAGGTCCAAACACCCTAATAACCATTGGATGTACCTATAGTGCGTATTTGGACTTAGTCTAATTAAACAGTTGATCACCATCTTCAAGCCGTCGCGCCGCGAGCTCATCATGCCAAGCGCTTCTCCTGGACTCGATGTGTCGAGAGGAGGAGGGGTGAGCCTAGACCGGACTCTAGGATTGAAGATTGGTGATTGACTTGTGGTTCTTCACGTTAGCAATTGCCTGCTTAGGACGATTTTTTCGTGTGCATATCGGCATTTAGATTAGGTTTAAAAATTCCTGTTTTGCATCCCGCATGGAGAGAGCTGGAGGCACGGTAAGTCTTTCTATCTTTGCATTCATCATATAGGCACAAAGGTGAGATTTCCATCTTGGTGCTGTCTTGCACGGCTTTTCCGACTCTTCTCCCTCTGCTTTTGGATTAATTAGGAATTAAGAAAAAAACAAAAACGTTAGGCGCTTGTTTGAATTGACTCAAAATAAGTGATAACACCAAAAAAATTAAAAAAGGGACTGCTAAGAAAATTTGACCTAAATAAAATTGGTAATTGGATTCAATGCTTAGGGAGAGTAACACCCTCACTTGTATTCAGGTTGCATGCGAAGGTCTCCTTCCAAGTGAGAGAGCGGCTTCGTAAGGATTAGAGCCAAAAATCCAGCTTGTGGCTGCCTTATGTATCGCCTGGATTTCCGAAGTATTGGCGCTACTATCGTACGTAGACGAGTAGGGCTTCGTCACCATTGATGACTCACTATTGTGTTAAGCATCGACCTTGTCCGAAGAATTGAGCATAGGCCACGCCTTCACGGGTGTGTCTGTCTCATCGTCTTGCGTCCGAGTAGGATCTTGCACGCTCACGGGTGATTCCGTTGCGAGCGAGATCCGAAGTATCGGTTTCGCCTATCGGCTTCCTCCCTCTTTTCTTTGGCTGAATAGGGATCCAGGAAGGGTTACAAGGACCTCAAAAAGCGCAGGCTACAGGTTACACAGGATGAAGATAAGTACGAGAATATTTTTCCGGCAGTACTCTCTCTCCTATAGGCGTAACGCTCTAAGGACTCGTTGAAAGATAACTTCATGAATTCAAGCTAAAAACTACAAAGATAAAAGCCGAACCTTCACGGCTTCACGTGTTGAGTTGGTGAATCCCCTTGTTTTGTGTTTGATTGCTAGTTGGATTTAGGTCAAGATCAAAAACACCGCACAATGTGTGAAATTTTGCCCTTCTTCTTCTTCTTCTTCTTCATTTACCTTGCTCTTCTCAATAATCAAGATGACGGGACGGAGATCTCTTAGGCCGTCTTTGCGGCACCGCTATCCAGCACTCCTCCCTATTCATATAGGACGACCTCGGAGAGTCCAGACCCACTCTCTGAGCCTGAGTTCACTTCCACCCTGTTCCCCCTCGATCACCCTTCTCATTCTCCTTCCATCAGTCCAAGAGTTTCAGAATTTAGTGCATCACAGAGCTCAGAGCATTTGACGGAACCTGAGATGGATTCTTTTGCTTTTTCAGAGAATCCAGAGATGACAGATAGAGGAGAATCCTCCATTTCAGTATGATCAAGCCGCCATCAACAATTCACTTCTAGCATCCCTGGAAACTATGCAGAGGCAGATCCGAGACCAAGGAGTATTCATGGGTGACCTCGTGAGAGAAATCACGCAGACGCGAGAGAACAGACCTGGGGGCGGTGGTGGTGGAGGTGATATTCCTGCAGCAGACGAGGGAGGAGAACCCAACCAGGAGAGGCCGCCGCAGACCATCATGAGAGAATTACACAATCTAGCTGCCTCCCTCACTCATCAGTAGATCCGACTCCCTCCCATCCATGGAGACTTCGAGCTTCGCCCACACACGATTCAGCTACTTCCCAAATTTCACAGGCTGGTGACCGAAAAGCCACACCTCCACTTGCAAGAATTCGAAATGATCTGCAGTACCATTCATGATAGGCTAATGATTGAGGACACCATCAAGATGATAGCCTTCCCATTCTCTTTGGTTGACAGAGCCGCTTACTGGCTAAAACATTTGGGGAGGTTCGTCGACACTTGGGCAGAACTCCGGACCGCATACTTAAATAAGTATTATCCTCTCGGTCGGACGAACGCAGCTAGAGCTATGATCAGCAATTTCATAATGATCCCGAATGAACAATTCCATGAAGCTTGGGATCGATTCAGAGAGCTCATTGACCGGTGTCCACACCATGATATCTCCAAGCCCAATCTGGTTCAGAGTTTCTTTTGTGGGCTGACACCGGAGCTGCAGGGGCTTGTAATTGCCTCTTGTGGTGGGTCCTATTTTTCCAAAGGTGAAGACGACGTTTGGGCCATCTATGAAGGGATGGCAGAGAACTCAACAGTCATGGCCCAAGCCCCGAGTCTACAGCCAGCAGAAGCCCCACCAAGGAGCCGGATCATTTCAGAGGATCGCCCGCATCGATGCTGGTCCTCCTACTTCGTCGACAGCCGCAGCCCAAGCTGAATCAGCTGCAGCCGACATGGGCATCATTAGTGAGAAGTTGGACCGCTTCGAGATCCTCGAGAAGAAGCAGATGCAAGGACTGGACCAGATTACCAAGACCATGAGTGACTTGAAGACGCAGATTCTTTACGTCCAGGAGGCACAAACATCTTCTCAGCAGCCTTCCAGGTCACGGGTTGATCCTAGCATTAGCAGCTCAACCCAGCCCTCTGCCTCATACCGTCAGGTCAACCACATTTAGGCAGAGTCGGTCCCGCTATTGCAGTACTATCCATCGCAGCCACCATCTCAGGACACTCAGATGGTAGTCTACCAGCCGGACCAACCACTGGCAGTTCTCCACCATCTTTCGAGCAGGAGCCATTGATGAAAGTCAATGGGATATGGTACGATCGATACCCATAGCCCGGAATTCGTCGCGATCACCCCGGATTCCGTTGGGGCAATGGTGGCACCTCATCTCAGTAGCAGCCTCCGGCTCAAGGATATCAGAACAGCCAGCAGCAACAGCAACCCCAAGTATGCCCACCAGAAGAACCAGCATGGTCCTCGTCCCGCCTATCAGGGACAGCAGTGGAGGCAGCGCCAGCCGCCTCAGCAGACATACTCCCAGCCATCCCAGCATGTAACATCCGGGAATTCACGTAAACCCGAACTCGTCCGATTTTGGGTCTAATGAACCCAAAAACGTTGTCGGTCAATAATAAACAACCTAAAACGACCAATTGATAATGAATCAAAAGTCGTTCGGACGAAATCGACCAAAAATCGGTCCCTTCGTAATGCGTGCCGTGAAAAGCCGCGACGCAAATTCGGAAACCGCGAAACGAACCGAGACCGTCATTAGATCCGATTCGACGATACAAGACCAACGGAATCGACCGTTCGTCAATCGGAGGTCGTTTGATATTTATAATTCGTAAAATTTAACCTTAAACAAAAATCGTATCCGGGAATTTCGGCTATTCAAAACTCGACCGAAAGTATATCAATATTATACTCAAATTGATCGTCATTCAGAGATGATCACATCGAGATCTTGTGCGTCGAAATCCGGCATTCGATGCGCGAATACGGATGACTTTTGTATCTTAGATAAATACAAATAATGGTTAAAAAAAATGATTAAAAAAATAATTTATATTTTTTTTATTTACTGACTGTGACCGACAGTGCATACACAGTGCAGCCGTTTATATATATATATATATTTTTTCCTCCAATGTCTTGGCCACTTGGCATTGTCCTTCCCTCCATTTGGCCAACAATTGGTACCCCCATACCTTTATATATATCACCCAAACCTTTGCTATTTCCCCCCAAATTCCCAATAAATTCTAGCCGTGAGAAGCACTGAACCCCTCCTCCTCCTTGCTGCCGTAGATCTATTCCTTGCAGCCATCCAGAGTTGCTGCCCTGCTGCTTCTAAAGATCAAATATCAAGAAGATCTGAAGGTATTTGAGCTCCATAACAGCCACAATTTGCTGCATGCTTGTTCTTATGCAAGTTTAGAGCAAATCTAATAAGGTACCATCTCTCCCTCCTCATTGCTGCCATACATATTTATTATACATGGTTTGTACAACCCTTAGCCTCTCTCTTGCTGCCCTGCATGAATATTATACACATTTAATCCCTTAAGTGTTTTTTTTTCATGGTGGGAATTGGTTGGTGATCGATCTTATTGATACATGGATTCTTGGGGTGGGGTTTTCTCTGGTATTTTAAATTTGCATCGGTGTCTGCTTCCTTCAGAATATGTATTTGAAACCTGGATCCTTAAAGAAGATTTTCCCCACAATACTAAAATTTTAACTAAAAAAAAAAACTTCTAAAGCTAACAGACCGTTTCTTTGCTTTGAAATCTGGCCATTACCCCTCTGAATTCAGAAACCAACATTTGATTTTTTTTCCAAACATCACAGGATGCAGAATACAGAACTTTGAATAATTAATCCCATGTCACTAGACTTATGATCCACTGGTAGACTTCTATTTCCAACATTTTCAATCAGCCCAAAAAAATTAACTATTTGAGTCGGATCATGATTTTACATTCCCTCGACCATTACATATGTGGAAACCTACGGTTATCTATTAATTTTGGCATTAAGGGAGATTCTATTCATGATACAATAAATAAATAAGAAAAATATGATGTTCTGTTCTGTTTCAGAAATGGATCACTGCCATGCATTAAGCTATTATAAAGGAATAAAATGATGGCAGTAGGGAACCCTCTAATTTAAAGTATATAATTTGAAGCATGATTATCCTCTTGTAATACTTATAACTTTTCTGATAATATCAAATGCTATACGTTTTCACGACCCAAATCTTGAGTATTAACTGTGAGTTGTGTTAATTCACGCATCCTTGTGCTAACCACCGAATGAGAAACATGTAGGTATATAACATAGTATTGCATATATATATATATTAGTGATGCATGCGAGATCGACTGAAGACCCTATTAGTGTCCTTTGTTTGCATTGAGAATTGATAGTTTTGTTTAATTTGGAAGCATGATTTTATTTCCTGAAAATTTGAAATATTAGTGAATGCAAATGGATGTTGTAAATAAATGATTACAGAAAAAGGTTACCATCTATAGGCTTAGTCAAACCACCTCATATCCCAACCATAAATATCATTGTATCGACTAACTAAAGGTAGAGACTTACAACAAATCGAGTATTTATCAAAGGAAAAAGTTACCATCTATAGTACTAGTTAAACCATCGTATATCCCAACTATATATATATATATAAACAATAGAAAAGAGTAGAGTAATATGGAAGAAAAGAAGATGAGTACTCGAGAAGGGAGGAATGTTCGATAATCAATGATGTTTTGATAACTAATAGTGCTGGTCACAGTGACCTTTACACCTGACCTTACGAGGAATCTAGTATTCAAGATTTAAGACTGACACTAAAAGAATTGCTTTGATCTGACATGAATGTAAATAACAGCGTTTCTTCAATAAAGCACGGCACACAGTTAGTGCAACCTTTCCAAAATGTGTAACACACATGATCATCTTCCAAGCTCTCTACTATCTGTTGATCACTATGAATAAGATTGTTAACCAAAAGATCTAAGATCCGTAAAGTATATATCACAGAAAGGATTGAGAAAAGAAAATAATCGGGAAAGTGAATGTGACGGTGAATGAGTAATGACAATTAATAATGCCGATCATGGCGATCTTTACCATGATCGTGGAGGGCGCGGTGACCCTCAACTGGGCGGAAGAAAGGAAGCCCAGTTAGGGCAGCGGCCGCCAAGTGCGCGGGTCTAGGATCCCAGTCCTCTTTCGGTTTTTACGCGAGCTCGCAGTGTTTTTACGCCTCGTTGGGATCCTGGCTTTAGACCAGTTCCGTTGACCCTGTCTATTAGGATACCCAGGCGGGGGATCCTTGGTTTTCAGTTTTTACGTACGAGCTCGTCCGCCCGTACTAGTCGGGCAGTTTTCTAGAGCGACTTTTCTAGGGAGTCTCTCTCACCCGTCTCAGTGGCGTAGTTGGGGAGTAGACCTATCCCTCTATTGGACCGCGCTTCCAATTAGAGGGAGAGACGGAAGAGCCATTTGCAGGCTTCTTCACCGCTTGAGTTACTTCGCCAAACAGACTTGGCGATTCTATATCTAGATCATCCATATCTACATCTACAACATCTGGAGCTATATCTGAAACATTGAAGTTAAGAGTTGGAAAAATTATGATCAAAAGACCATTCTCTCTACCCAAGAAATTAAATAAATAGATCTCTACAATCTCAACTTTTCTATTTTTCACTTACCAACATGATCTCTGAAGAAAATAATATATGCATTTACGCTCATACACTTATGATTACGCAACTGTTATATAAATATGTTACATATGGGAATTGCCGGGTTATGGGGAAATCATTAGAAACGCATTATAAACAAACCCTTTCTACTTACGCAAGTAGATGTAGATTTTACTGGTACCACCTTTCTACTTGCCTGCTTTTGTACATATTAAATGTCAAGTTATTTTTATAAATTTTAGGGAGGTACCAGCAATGGCTGACGCCTCTTCTTTCCTATTTTGTGTGTGGCAGGCAAACAGCCTGCAGCTCAGTAGATATACATGCTTCCTGGAGACAGAGTTTATACTAGACGGTATGAAGTACTTTGTCTCAGTTTTTGTTCAGATAATGATGTAAATGCTATCTCTTTTGTATCACTTTGGGATATATGTTGTAATGGAAGATCCTTGTACATGTTGTAACTTGATATGAATATTAATGAAAAGAAAATTTTGGTGCCATTGTCTCTTTTAATTTTTGTGGTTATGTTGTGGATGTGAATGTCATGTGGATAATTAGCCGCGCGAAAAATTTTCCCTGCTTCTCTACAACTTCCGCGATCAATGTGAATGAATTATTGCGAATTTTGTCGTAAATGGGTACCCGGATCCTGAGGGGTTCACACAACATTACTCTCACCAGCAACAACCTCATTTCCAGCAAGGGAACACGTCCGGTTCTCAGGTTCCCACCTTCGAGAACCCAGCTCTCGAGGAACTCGCCCGCTTGATGTCTGACCATCAGGCATCCTACCGGCGAGACATGGATGAGTTCTGGCAGGAGGTGAGGGATTTAATCAAGGGTAAAGCCGCCATACCAACTCAGATTGAACCGAATCCGAACAATCTGAAGAGGAAGTCTGAGAAGGTACAGTTCACAGAGTATACCTCTCCTAGTGATTATTTGAGTGACACGTCTTCTTTATATGATGCTGATTTTGTGACTACTAGGAGCGGTAGGATGCCAGCCGGCGGTGCCTCATCTGAGCGACAGCCACATGCAGAAGCACGAGCGCCAAATGAGCAGAGAAGCGGTGTGGATGCCGCTGATGATGTTGAAGACGGTGGTGCTGATGCCACCAATGATGGAGTTCCAGACGACGGTACTGAGGCCGTCGTGATACCAGATGCAGACGGTGGTGCTGAAGCCATCATTTTTGATGCAGAGCCAGAGCACGGTGCTGATGCCGCAAAGACAGGTGTCGGTGGTACTAAGGCCACCACTTCCACTTTTGTTGAGCTCCCTTCTACTGTGTTGCCACCTTTTGTATCTTTGGATTGTGGTAACAAGAAAAAGAACAAAAATATGAATAAAGGAAAGGCTTCTGTTCACACTTCAGATCCATATGTGTTGAATGATGATCATGGTATGGATTCTATTGCTTCCAAGGTTCGAAATCTCGATTTCGATTTCGTTTCGGTCACCTCCAATACCGAAATTTCGCCGATATTTCGGGAAATTTCGACGATTTCGGTGGAAATTTCGGAAATGGCTCATCAAAAAATCATTTTTCGACTATTTTTTGCAAATTAAGATCTTTCAAGTTATTTACAACAATAAATAGCTCATAAATACACAGTTTTATCATACATATTGCTCATATATGCCCCTTATATCGTACATATCGGTCATATCGATCATTTCGTTGTTTGGTTGATTATTGATGGATACATATTGGAAATGGATACCATTAAATCCAAGTTCTTAACAACAATAGCTAACAAATGCGTACTTATATCACACAAATCTCTCATCCATATGCCTTATATCGCACATATCGGTCATATCGATCATTTCGTTGTTAAGGCTGATTATTGATTGATACATATTGGAAATGAATATCATTAAATTCAAGTTCTTAAAACAATAATAGCTAACAAATGCACACTTATATCACACATATCTCTCATCCATATGCCTTATATCGCGCATATCGAGGCATATCGTTGAGTTGATTGATAGATATTGGAATCGAAATAAAAATAACTAAGTTAAAATTTTTTACATAGTTCTAGTGAATTACATAATTAATTATAGACTTATAGCAAAGATGATATATTTTACAAAGATAAATGACAAAAAGAATGAAGCAAAGAAGCTATAGCGGATCTCTAGAATCTATAGAGTTGTTTCATCTCCATTATGCAAAGGGAGGTGAAGCTCCCTACGTTGAAGAAACATTGTATGCATCCCCCCTGTTGCACCATACCCTACCAGAACGGCTGTTCTTGCTCTGGTCTTCAGCGCCGTTGGATCAAAGCGGAGCTCCAGATCGCCCAGCCACCGTTGGATCGCGCCAGGCCCTCCACCGTCAGATCTTCACCTGAGGATCTAATCTTCGCCGTCCAACGCGAAGCGTCATCGGCCGTCAGATCGTCGACACGTGGCAAGTAGATTCGCATCAGCCGTCGGATCGCGTCGAGCGGGGTATATTGCATCTTTACCCCGCGCCTTTTTGTAATTTTTATTTGGTCTATAAACTTTCAGTGGTAGTTTAAAAATTTTTGTAATAATTATATCTAGGCCCCCGAACTTTTCCTATTTACATTTTGGTCCTAGCCACGTCACCTCACGTGACCAGTACACGTGAGGTGAAGGGCATTTTGCGAGGACCTCCTCCAGTGTTTAAGTATTTAGATTCAGTCCAAGAACTTTTCCATCACGTGTAAAACTCTTGGTGATTTTGCACCAAGGCCCCCGGATTTCTAGAAATTACATTTATACCCCTCCCAAGCGCGTGCTAGTCACGCGCGTGGGTGGGTTATTTGCAGGCATACCCCTGCGGGTCTTGTATTTTATATTTGGTCCATTAAATGAAATATTTAGTATTATATTTTGTGTGAAATTTGCACTTTTGCCCCTGTACTTCTGGATATTTGCATTTATGCCCCTGTCAGCTGTGTGATTTTTATTGGATGTTTGTATTTATTAATGCATCATTTTAACTCAAAAAATTCCCAAAAAAATGTCATAGGCTCCTGTTTCATCCTAGATTCACGTCATATTTTTGCATTGCATTTTTGTTGCATTTTAATATTTATTAAAAATAAAAAACATGCATTTTAGCTACTGTTTGCATTAGAAAATACCAAAAAAATAGCAAAACACCTTGAAAATTTCCAAAAAAAATCATCTAAGGTCTATTTTAGTGTCTTCTAGTGTCAGTCCAAATATCACTAAAAATTTCAAAACCAAAACCTTAAAAATTAGAAAATACCCAAAAAAACTTTATAAAAATGTAAAAAATTATAGAAAAATCCTAAAAATACAAACTCAAGTCATGTAGTTTCCCCATTTTATTTTCTTTATTCTAAAATAAATTTGGGAAAATTTTGTTACTGTTTGCTATTTTTCATTCCCATTTTAAGTTCGGTCAGCACCTTTATTCGTTGTTTCTTGTATTTTGACTTTTAAAAATATCAAAAACATTTAGAAAAATCCCAAAAAATCACAAAAACAGTAGAAAAATATAAAAAGATCAAAAATATTTTATTTCCTAATTTTTGAGCATTTTCACTATTTTTATAAATACCCTATTCCCTCTTTCTTATATAGTATATATATTCAATATTTGTAAAAACAAAAAAAATATAAAATATAAAAAGAAAATATAAAATCAGTAAATTAAAAATCAAAATACAAAATTAAAAATTAAATATATATATATATATATAATTAAAAACACACACAAACATTTACATTTTCGTAGACACTTAATCACACATCACTCACATTTTTGCACTTGCTTGATCTATCCTGCCTTGCTCCCTGTGTTCGACCTCTGCATACTTACACCTATACATCTTTTATGTAGAGTTAATAATAAATTTTAACTCCACTATTGCTTGTCATTGTTTGATTTGATTGTGGGTTAATAGTTGACTTTAGTCGGGATTTTTGAGTGGTCGACACTTCGACTGAGTTCCCGCTTTGTGTGGAACTTAAGATCACCGATTTCCCGCTAAATCAATACGTTCCGGTGACCTCAAAGCCATAGACCCGTCCTCGAGTGAGGTCTTCTACCAGCAACGGATATATATTCTTATGATGCATCGTGTGAAGATGTGGTGTATACTTTTTCTTTTTGTTACAAGCTGCAGCTTTCTCAGCTCCAGTTTGAGAGGGAGTGTTAGAGTTATTATATTTACAGTTAAGTTTGTAACCCTTCGGGTTCCCGTAACCTCTCATGACCATTCGGGTTCCGTAACCCTCTGTGACCCTTCGAGTTTCGTAACCCCCCGTGACCCTTCGGGTTTCGTAACCCTTGTACTCTCTATGGTTTTCTCTCTATATGAGAGACCTTAGCTCTATGGAATAAACATCTCATCCATTCCTCTTCTCAACACTCTCTAAGTCGTGCCGCAAACTCATCAAACCTCTGGTCAGATACAGGAGGTGGAATACCAACTTGTTGAGTCTGTTCTGCAACTCGAGCTAAAACAGGAAAGCCATGCTTAGACTAGCATGTATCCTCAGAATGGACTAGCATACGGCAATAGGTGCACGACTGACAGGGTTGACTACCCCCTCCCCTTCCACGGTTACCATGTCCATAGTACTGTGCAAAGCTCCCTCTACCACGAGATGCCGCCATAGCCGAGGAGGTCTAAGACTGCAGAGTAATGCCCCATGCGATATAGAAAGCTATCTCAATCTGTGGTATGCCTCCTCCATTAGAGGTATAGTGGTGTCAATAAGAATCTGTGATCGAGTAGCATCATATCCAAGCTAGAAACACTCTGATCATCACCGAAACTCTGTACACCTTGAGCTATTTTGGCTAAGAAGTCAAGGGAATGAAACCATGGAGCTTCTCAAACATACCCCTGAGAGAAGTGTAAAGAGTATAGAGAGGACATTCTTCTGCTTAGATGTGAAGATATCATGTTAAAGTTGCAATATCTTCGACTCATTTTCCGCCCGTTAGTATGTAACGGCGAGGATGTCCCACATCACCTTTACTGTGGACTAACTTAGAATATCATTGGCTATCTCCACTATAACTATCACAGACAGCCATACACGTGCATATGTATTGTCTACCTCCCACGAGGTATTAACTCCGGTCTTGTCACTTGGCTCACCTACGTGAGGATGCGCTTCTTGTCGTTACACTGCATTAGGGTCATGAATTGCATAGCCCGTAATTCATAATTTGTTCCATCCATCTTGACAATGCTCCACATGCCACGTGACTGTAACGCGGCCATCTCCTCTATAGAAAGACGGTACTGACTGTCATGTATTGCCTCATAATATATCCATGGTATTTCCATAGATGACAATCTGACGACAAACCTCTTGAAATCCTCTTAGAGTTTTCCCAAAGAACAAGGGTTGCAAGAGGATAAGTAGTACAAGTACGTCTCTGCTTCTGCGGATCAATAGGCACATCAAGTTCGCATGCCTCCCCCTCAACCTGTAAACTACTCTCCCGAGAGGGCATCTTCTCATCATGTAAAGTAGCATGTTACATGGACAAATCAGTAGTGTCATCAGTCAAAACAATATGCTCTATACATATTTGGGGTGTGTTGAATGATTGGGATTGTCCATGAGCAATGGGAACCGTTGGAGGCCTACGAACATAGAAGTGTGGCAAAAATTGGGACAAGGTACCGGTGGTGGTGGTGGAGGTAATGGTGATGGTGAAGGTAGTGGCGGTGGTGGAGGCGGTGGTGGTACTGGAGGTAGTGGTGCTATAGAAGGAGTCACATATACATCCTTTCCAATGTCATACGAAATCAACCTATCACAAGTAGGAGAGAAATATATAATAGACTCAAAGAAGGTGATATCAGCACTAACAGTATTTCGTTTACCTGGATCGACGCAACAGTACCCCTTCTAAGCAGGAGAGTAGCCTACAAAGACACACTTAACATCTTTAGGAGAGAGCTTGTCCCTGTCAGGCGTTAGATGGTGAACAAAGGCAACAGAGCCAAACACATGAGGTGTAAGGGAGAATAGGTCCTTCTCAGAAAATGCAATCAAGAAAGGAGCCTTCTCTCCTAAGATATAAGATGGCATGTGGTTCGCAAAGTAGCAAGAAGTAAGAATCGCATCACCCCAGAAAGAGTGAGGAGCACGACTCTAGATCAAAAGTGACTTAGTCACATCAAGTAAGTGACAGTATTTGTATTCAACAATACCATTCTGTTGAGAAGTGTAAGCACACGAGGTCTGATGTACGATGCCAAGAGATCTGAAGAACTCGGAAAGTTTTATTGTGCAAAATTCTAAGGCATTGTCAAAGCAAATAAACTTAACAGTATTAAAGAAATACTCTTTATTTCAATATTGAAAGATCTAATGGCATACCCATCTTCAGACTTGTTTTTCAAAAGAAACACTCATGAAAGTCTAGAATAATCATCCACATCTACAAGATAAAAATGGTGTCCCTTGTGATCAGGAACATGACTAAGACCCCAAATGTCAAAATGGACAAGCTCAAATAAATGACTACTTCTACAACTAACGACCATGAAAAGAAGAGGTTCCCAAGCTGGCAAACCTCACACTGGAATGTGGAATGTGTAGAGATCTATGGGAGGACATGACACAACTTCTGAGGAGGAAGGTGGCCAAAACAAAGATACCACAAGTATGGAGATACAGATCTAGTAGGAACGGTAGAGGTGCCAGCACAAGGAGACCGAACCAGTCTGTAGAACCCCTGCTGCTCACAGCCACATCTAATCACCATACACATGAGCATGTCCTGAAACAAAGAGAAGAGGGGACAAAATGGCACGACAATGTAGAACCTTAGTGATCTGACTGATATAAAGTAAATTCATCTGAAAATCAGGTGCGTATTGCACATGTTGCAGGAAAGTGGATGGCATCAAATGAACATCCCCATATCCTATAATAGACAAATGAACCACGTTCGCAATGACGATCTATCTGCTAGGGGATATAGATTTGTAGGAACTGAAATGCGCTTTGTCTCCACACAGATGGTGGGAAGCACCAAAGTACATGATCCACTCTGTCATATCTACCCTGTTACAACTGGTAAAAGTATAGACTATACCTGAGGAGCTCGAAGAAGCTATGATAGAGATTGCAACATCTTGGGGACCTGTAGTGGTGCCGACAATAGAAGTTATTATATCCCTCAGATGGGAGACAATGTCATCAAAACTATCTGGAGGTTCAATATGCTTGATCACACAAGCAAATGTGGAGTGTCTAAATTCTAAGCATGTATCCTCAGTATGACCTGGACGATGACAATAGGTGCAAGGACCACACTGATGTCTGTCTCCTCTACCACGAGAACCATACCCTCTGAACTGAATAGAGCCTCCCCTACCGCGAGATACATCCATCGCTAATGAGGTATGTGTGGTGTCAGGAGGTGGGGCAGTGATCCTGCTGAGACGACTATATGCTTCCTCCATGGAAGGTATGGTTGCACCTGTAAGAAGTTGTGTGTGTGTTGCCTCGTACTCAAGATCAAGAGCAACCAAGAAAACTACAAGGATCGTGGAGTTCATGCACGTCATCTACTGCTCAGTAGATGTGGCCACGGGCATGAAGCAGTGAAGCTTCTCGAACATGCCAGGAAGCGAAGAGTAGAAAGTACGCAGAGGAGGATCATTCTGCTTGGTCGTGTAGATATTGAACTGTAGCTGAAGAATCTTGGTCTAATTCTTCGCTTGATCATATGTGTTTGCAAGGATGTCCCACGTCGCCTTGGTGGTGGGGTGGTTCACAATGTCATTGGCGATCTCTGATGTAAGAATACCATAGAGTAAAATACGTATGCGCGCGTCATCTTGTTTCCACGAAGCATTCTCCTTGTCGACTCTAGTTATGTCAGGATGTTCTTTTTAATATTGCACTACATTAGAGTCAAGAACTGTATGGATCACAACTCATAATTGGTCTCATCCATCTTTATGATGGGAGTTGGGCCCTTACAAGCATCGGACAAAGAGAAGATGCCAACCTTGCTCTCCGACATGATGGAAAAATGAGGCCAAAAAAGAACTCGACTAGGGTAGTATACCGATCCGAATGAGTCTACGCAACCATATAAAGGAGTGGTTAGACGTACAGACTCATGCAACCATACTCGTCAATCCTCGATCTGTGCTTGGGTCGAAAAAAGTGATTCATTGCGAGGCCCAATAGAGGTTGTGTATTGTCCTGGGCAGCAGCCTACATGGCATGAGGAGCCCTTGGACAATGCAGGGCAGCGTCCTAGGAGCCCTTAGAAGGCTACAGCGACAGCGAGGGCCTCTGGGGGTGGGGTAGTCGAAATACGCGCGAGTGTCATGGGGGTGGGCGGTGGTGATGCACCGCGTGGAGAAGCTCCTTGGAGATGCACGATGAGGAGAGGTGCAACGAGTAGGGTTAGGGCATAGGGTACAAGAATTCTGGTCTAGCATCGTTGCTCTGATACCATGTGGAGAGAAAATAATGAATTGCTTATTCATGAGGCCCTAGGGTTCTCTTATATATAGGAGAACTTATTTGGCAAAATACATAGTGTAGACAGAAAGAAAGAAAATACATAGAACAAATAAAAGATAACTATTATCCCAATAGACTTGGATTTTGCTTAACATATGCATATTTATTCCGTGAATCATGGATACACCCATGCTTTGCAAGCCGCGAGCAAGACATTCACTGAAAAGTGAGAGAGAGAGATCAAAGAATGTAGGAGGGTTTGCAACAGACACATCCATAAAATTCTTATATTTTAAGCCAAGCTTAGACAAATAAGAAATATAGAGTAAGCTTTAGATTAATTATGTGTTCGAACTTCCTATGTGTATTTATTAACAATTCATTTCTTTTAGATTTACAGGACCGTTTTCTAACGTGATCAAGCCCAAGTAAGATTCCTCTACGTCAAAAAGAAAAAAAGACAATGTGGGTTGATAACGACGACGACATCAACCCCTTCTTCTTCCTCCTCTCAACGAAAGCAACACCGCCCTTGTTAGAAAATAGGAAGCGAAAGCGAAAATATGGATAAAGATAAAGAAAATAAGAACACGGGATTTAATGTGGAACCCTACTCCGTGAGGAGCAGGATGAAAACACGGGAGAAGCTCTCAAAGGGGCATGTTATGCATTGCTTTTTCTCATCTGATACAGGAGGCCTGGGGCTCCTTATATAGCCTCCACAGGGCCTCCAAGTCCCACCACTGGACAATGTGGGACTAAACAACTCGATGGGGTAAATGGATCCTGGAGGTATCCATTTACCCATCTACAACTCAATAGGCGCACTACTAAATACTCCAACACTCCCCCTCAAGCTGGAGCATGCAATGCTCAGCTTGGACAAACAGAAAGAGACTCAACTCAACGCTGCAGGACAATACGGACAATATCAACCCAACGCGCACATTGCTGCAGTCGAGGACGTTGCTTCTCATGCCGTGCAGGTGAGGAGGACGAATGGGCTGGAGTGTGAGTCAACTGAAGACTCGGAATCTGACCATCGAGTCTGAAACTGCGCCTGAAGTCTCCTCGTCGGAGAACTGGGTCTCTCCCATCTGGCTCAGAGAATGGTGCTCTACTTTGGAGTACCTATGATACCACATGAAAACCCTTGCCCTCAATGACATAGGGAATGGTCCTCTGCTCTGGAGTCCCTATGGCTCACATGAAAACTCTAACCTGACAACAAGAAGAAAAATGATAGGGACCACTGAAACGATGGCAAAACATCTGCTCATCTGAAAGGAAGACCGCATCATGTGCGTGTCTGAAACTGACTCGGAATCAATCATCGAGTCTGAACAACTGTAGAGTCTGGAATCTGAATGGTCTGGAAATCTGCATGTGGCATCTGAATCTGGAATCTGGATCTAGACCTATGACTCTACATATATACTCCCCTTTCTCCCATACTTGTCGGAAATTGACATCGACAAAGTTGGGAGAAGACAAGATAAATAGGGGGTAAACAACAAGAACATGAAACTTGCGGCTTTTGTCAATTTTTTAATAGCCGCCATGATATATATATATATTAACATAAGCCGTGCATTTTTTCGGCTTTTCACTACTTCTTTTTTTACATATGCATACAACTTTTTCTTGTACGCGCCATTTCAAAAATTCATCATCATTTTTTTTTAATCTCTCTCTCCCCTTTTTTTAATCTCTCCCATTTTTTAAAAAAACAACACATGGCCTAACAGGCCCAAAAAACAGAGAAATCTTTTTTAAAAAAAATACCTCGCATCCTTATTTAGGGTTCCCTCTTACGGGAACCCTCTTCTGCATGCCAACGCCGCCAAAAGGTGGGGGGACCATCGCTCCTCGCCCTCAAGGGGCTCTTGGACCTACACGAGATGCGCCTCCGCGCGAGAAGGCGCTGGGGCGGTATGGAGATCGCCGCGCGAATGCTGGAGGGTGGTGGCATGCTGGAGTGGAACGCCGCCTGCTAGAGCCCCCGCTGGAGGCACGCGGGGTCAGAGCGCAGGAGGGTGCATCGCCCAGTAGGATTGCGCAGGTCTGCGCCAGGGCGCGTGGGTTTGCGGCCTGTATGAGGCGGCACGAGGAGCCGATTTGGAGATGCTCGGCGGCGAGACTGCCGCCTGGAAGCCGCACTGCGGCTGACGAGGAACAAGCGGCCATCGATCTGCTGCTGCTGAGGAGGATGCATCGCCTGGACACGTGCGGCGCCTGGAACTCGAGAGTACGGCCTGGTGCTTTCAAGGGTGGCTACCAGGACTGGCAGGCGGGGCTAGGGCTGGCTGGGCTCCGCCTGAGATTTGCCCGCTGGTGGTCTTCATCGTTTTACGCCACCAAGGGAGGGGTAGCCGCCAGGGATGGAAGGGTCTGGTGTATGCCGTTGGAGAATAAATCTAGGGTTTAAAAAAACCTAGAACAAGAACTTGAACGATCATGATCTTCCAAAAAAATATCTTCACGAACAAACAACGAATAGGACAGACTCCTCTTGACGATCTTCAAGAATATAACTTTAAGAACAACGAATCGAATCTCGGAAAAAAATGGACGAATATAAACTCCTCGAGAATCGAACCCGCTCTGATACCATGTTAGAAAATAGGAAGCGGAAGCGAAAACATGGATAAAGATAAAGAAAATAAGAACGCGGGATTTAACATGGAACCCTACTCCGTGAGGAGCGGGATGAAACCACAGGAAAAGCCCTCAAAGGGGCATGTTATGCATTGCTTTTTCTCATCTGATACAGGAGGCATGGGGCTCCTTATATAGCCTCCACAGGGCCTCCAAGTCCCACCACTGGACAATGTGGGACTAAACAACTGGATGGGGTAAATGGATCCTGGAGGTATCCATTTACCCATCTACAACTCAATAGGCGCACTACCAAATACTCCAACAGCCCTCTTGCTCCATGTAATGTTGGCCCACCTCCCCTCGTCGTTACACACCGATACACGTACCACCCCCTACACTTCTCATGCCCCCACAACCCTGTCACTCCCTCTTGCAACCATCACCTACGGTAGTGGTATAAGAGGAGCACCCAAATCGTGGATAAAAGACCCCTGCCACTCCTCCAAACCCCTCATCAGAACACCAAACTCCCGACGGAAACCTCCTTTATTACTCAATCTAAGGAAGAATGCCATCACTTGTTGCTCCAAGCAAGGAAAAGCTTGGGAGTTCTTCCAAGTTGTCGCCACCCCATTCAAGGTGCCCCTCTCCCATCGTCTCATGCGATGACGCTTCTTCATCACCATTGCTACTGCCACCATCCACCATCAACATCCATTGGGAGAAAAGACGGACCCCTTTATCATTCTCTTTTCAATTACTTTTATTATTTTGGTCCTTTTTGCAACTTGTCATAACATTTATTTATTTTTGGCAATTTAACAAATTCTTGTTTTAAATACATGAAAATTGCAAACATTTCCCAAGTATTCTTAATAACATTTCAGCCCCCCATGGATATTTTTGCAATATATAGTTTTTTTTATTTCCATTCGTAATTTACCCAAATTTTGTATAATTAGATATAAAAATGGAAAATTTTCCCTGATGCCCAGGTAGTTTCTTGAAATTACAATCAACTCCTATAATATTATGTCTTATTACATTAATATTAATACCCTGGATTTCCAAATTTCACCAGAAAAACAGAAATCCAAAAAAAATCTTTGAAAATCCGTGTGTGATCCTGAGAACGTTTAGAATCCAATGGTAAATGTTTCATTGCATTTTGAGGCTCATAAAATTAAGAGAAATTTTGGAAATTAAATCTTTCAATAAGTTCAATTTTTAAGCAAAATTCTCACCTCATTTTGTGCTAAAATTGTCTTGTCCCCATGTTCGACCTCTAGACCCACCCATGTACTGTTGAGTATTTTTAGCACGTTCAATGCATTATTTATATGACAATTTTCGAAGATCATGTGTGCACGCAACGACACTCAAGATACACATTTTAGCATGTTGATTTTCACGTTTTCATGTGTTATCCACCGAAGAATACAAGCTAGTGATATAGTTCAATATCGCATATGAGATATGGGGAAAAATTCAAGTCACCATTGTTGAGTGGGAAAAGAAAGATGCATTCCATCTAACCCTAGAGCTCTCTTATATAGGAGAAAAGCTCTACGGGTAAATTACATAAATAGGACAATGAAAATAAACAATATAAAGAAAGAACAAAATAACATGAATATCTTAACACTCCCCCTCAAGCTGGAGCATATATATCTATCATGCTCAGCTTGTAACAACAATGATGAAAAGGACCTCTAGCCAGTGCCTTAGTAAACATGTCTGCAATCTGAACTCCTGAAGCTACATAAGTTGTTGAAATCAGACCCTTTTGGATTAAATCGCGAGTATAGTGATAATCCACCTCAATATGCTTTGTCCTTTCATGGAATGCTGGATTATTAGCTATAAACAGAACCGCCTGATTATCACATTTAAGATACATAGGAAAAGGTATTTCAATCGTTAAATCGGTCAAGACAGATTTGAACCAGATCATCTCAATACTACCCTGGGTCATTGCCTTATATTCTGATTCTGCACTGGATCGAGCAACAACCGATTGTTTTTTACTCTTCCATGAGACTAGTGAGCTACCAACAAACACAATGAAGCCTAACGTAGACTTTCTGTCATTAAGACACCCAGCATAATCTACATCTGCACACCCTGTAGCTGAGAGAGATGTATCTCTTCTAAACAGAAGACCTGTACCTGGAGATGACTTCAGATATCTCAGGATCATGAATACTGCATCCATGTGCGCTTGCCTAGGTTGCTCCATGAACTGGCTTACTCTACTTACATCAAAAGAGATATCAGACCGGGTAATAGTAACATACAATAATTTCCCTACCAGCTCTCTGTATCGTATCTTGTCCACCTCCTCAAATCCGTCATTATGGAGCTTCGCATTATGATCCATCGGGATAGTAGCTGGTCTACATCCTGTCATGCATGTCTCAGATAGAAGATCAGTAACATACTTCCTTTGTGTCATAACCATGCCATGCTGATTTCGTGCAAATTCCAGCCCAACGAAGTAACGAAGCGTACCAAGGTCCTTGGTAACAAACTGTTGTCCAAGGAAATCCTTAGCTGCTTGAATGCCCTGTTCATCACTGCCAGTGATAACAATGTCATCAACATAAACCACGATGACCACAATACCTCTCTGGTGTTTCTTTACAAAGAGAGTATGATCTGCAGTAGATCTGACAAACCCCTTCTGTTCAATCAATTTTGAGAGCTTCTGAAACCAAGCCTTCGGACTCTGCTTAAGGCCATATATAGCCTTATGAAGACGACACACCATACTGGACTCTCCCTCAGCAGCAAACCCAGGTGGTTATTGCATGTAAACCTCTTCCTGCAAATCACCATACAAGAAAGCATTCTTTACATTCAATTGAAAAAGGGGCCAATCACGTACCACTGCAACCGTAATAAGAATCCTCAAGGTAGAGTGACGCGCGACAAGAGAAAAAGTGTCCTGATAGTCCACCCCATAAGTCTGGGTGAACCCACCAGCCTGACCTTGTATCTGTCTATTGTACCATCGGCTCGATGCTTCACAGTAAATACCCACTTGCTTCCAACAACAAACGCACCCGGTGGAGCATGAATAACACTCCACGTACCTCGTGATTTTAAAGCCGCCATCTCCTCTTCCATAGCCAAACGCCATTGATTGCTTTGCATTGCCTCGTGATATGACAGTGGTATCGCTATAGCAGACAACCCCACAACTAAGTGCTGAAAATCCTTGGAAAGATGCTCCAAGGAAACATGGGCACCCATAGGGTACATGGTGCATGCCTGTTTCTGCCGCCGAAGTGCAATACCTATCCAGATCTTCAGTAGGTGTAGCAGAGACAGTATTTGCACCCTCTACCTCAGTCTGTACAAGCAAATCACCCGTGCCATTAGAGGAACTCAAATGCTCAGTACATACCTTGGGGGTGTTGGATAATGGAGGAGGCACATGAGCATGGGGCCTTCGCTGATAGACCTGCGAAAAGAAACGAGGAGGCGGCGGCGGCGGCGGCGGTGTAGGTGGTGAAGATGGCAGTAATGGACTTTGACATGGTAATGGTGGGGGAGGAGGCATATAGATATCTTCTCCATCATCTGAAGGGGTAAGCCTGTCACCTGTGGAGAAAAATACATAATGGACTCAAAGAAGGTGACATCAGCACTGACATAGTACTTTCGTCGAACATGATCAAAACAACGATATCCCTTTTGGGTTTTGGAATACCCAACAAACACACATTCGACAGTTCTGGGAGAGAGCTTGTCAAGACCAGGAGAGAGTTTATGAACAAATGCAACCGACCCAAACACACGAGACGTAAGTGAGAAAAGATCCGTCTCGGGAAACACAATCAAGAACGGGATCTTCTCCCCTAACACCGAGGAAGGCATATGATTCACCAGATAACAAGCAGTTAGAACCGCATATTCCCAATAGGAATGAGGAGCACGACTCTGAATCAAGAAGGTTGTGATAACATCCAAAAGATGACGGTGTTTCCTTTCAACCACCCCCATTCTGTTGGGAGGTATATGCACAAGATGTCTGATGCACAATACCACGAGACCTAAGAAATTGAGAGAGTTGATTACTGCAAAATTCTAGACATTATCAGAACGTATGTACTTGACTCTGGTAGAGAAAATGTTCTTTATTTCATTAAGTAAAGACTAAATAACAGGACTAGCATCATACTTGTTTTAAGAAGAAACACCCAAGACAACCTAGAAAACTCATCAACTGCAACAAGATAAAATATGTGTCCCTGATGATCTGGGACACGACTAGGACCCCAGATATCAAAATGGAGCAACTCAAACAAACTATGACTACTCGGACCCTGACGACTCTGGAAAGAAGACCGATGATGCTTCCCAAGCTGGCAAGCCTCGCACTGGAAAGTGGAACGAGGGGAAATCTGTGGAAGAACATAGACCAGTTTTTACAGAGGAAGATGACCAAATCGCAGATGCCACATGTACGGAGAAACAGATCCAGTGCATAGAGAAGAAGAGGCGCCAGCATACGGAGACTGCACAAGTCTGTAAAGGCCCCCTTGCTCACGGCCAGTTCCAATCACTCTACCTGTAAGTATGTTATGAAACACAAGAGCAGATGGATCAAATATGGCGCACAATCAAGGCCTTAAATGTCGGTTTCGGTCACCATTTCGGTGACGACCAAAACAGAATTTCGATGGAATTTCGGTCAAATTTCGATCGAAATTTCGATCATTTCAGTCATTTTTTTACTAGGAACCCCATATTTCGGTCATTTCGATCATTTCAGCTGAATTTCGATTTCGACTGGATATCGATATTCGATAGAAATTCAACCAAATTTCGCTGAAATTTGAGGCCATGACAACAATGCAAATCTCTGCTGATTTAACTAATTGATAATTAATTCATAAAAAATTCAGGAGTATAGAGAACATTAGGAAGCCTTAATGTAGAAGTCAGTTGCACCTCCCCCTGACCTGTGATGGGAGAATGTGTCCCATCTGCTATCACGGCTGATCGTCCAGGCTGAACAGGACGAAAAACACTAAACTGACCTCTGTCACCACAGTGGGATCCACCGAAATCCATGATCCATTCTGATAAGTCTGCCCTGTAGCAACTAGTAAAAGCATTGCCTATACCTGATGTAGATGCAGATGTTGAGGCAGCAACCTTTGAGGATCCTGAAGCAGAACTAGTAGATCCAGATGTGCCATGCATGATCTCTCTCAGTCGTGCTACAAGCTCGTCAAATCTCTGATCAGATGTGAGTGATGGAGTCCTAGCATGTTGTGTCTGCCATGCAACTCTAGCTGACGTAGGAAACCCATGCTTAGAATAGCATGTTTCCTTAGAATGGCATGTTCTGTGGCAATAGGTGCACGGCTGACGAGGTCGAACTCCCCCACCTCTGACACGGTTGGAACTCCCCCTGCCACGATATGGTATATGACTCCCTCTACCACGTGATACCGCCATAGCTGAAGAAGTCTGGGACTGAAGAGGACTACCAGAAGATATAGATAGTCTACTCAGTTGACGATACACCTCCTCCATTGGAGGTATTGTAGCATCAGTGAGGATCTGGGCACGAGCTGCATCATACTCTGGATCCAGAGCTGCTAGAAACGCTCCAGTCATCACAGAGTCTCCGTATACCTTAAACTGCTCTGGTGTAGCAGTCAAGGGTATGTAGCCTTGTAGCTTCTCAAGCATACCCCTCAAAGAAGTATAGAAGGCGTGAAGAGGCCGGTCATTCTGCTTCGATGTGAAGATATCGTGCTGGAACTATAGTATCTTTGACTCATTCTTTGCCGGAGAATATGTCGCGGCAAGAATGTCCCACATAGCCTTTGTAGTAGGCTGGCTCAAAATATCATTAGCTATCTCAGTGGATACAATCCCAGATAGCCATACGCGAGCATATGCATCATCCACCTCCCATGAGGCATTCGTCCCAGTCTTGTCACGTGGCTCCTCAGCCGTGAGGATGTGCTTCTTGCAATTACACTACATCAAACTCATGAACTGCATGACCCACAGTTCATAGTTGGTTCCATCCATTTTGACTATGGGTGTCGGACCTTTGAAGGTACCCAGGGATGGAATGTCCACTTTGTAAACAAGAGATATTGGTGTCTACACTAACATACAAGAAGATGGTTGTGGGTGCAGACTCATACCACAACCTCTCCCATTCTTTGAAGAGTCCTTTGGGTAGCTAGGATGGTGCTAGGGCTTCACGTGATGCCCTAGGTACCCAAAAGAGGAACCCGCAGGAAGACAATCACGCGTGAAGATGAAGTGGGTCACGCGGCGGCGACAAGATGCGGTGCAACTTCCGGGCTGGGCGTGAACACGAGGATCACGCACGAAGGCGTGAATGCGTGGATGGGTGGCGGCGCTCACGGTAAACGGAGAGGCGGCGCCCACAGGTAGGGATGAGCATTGGGCTGGGCTGGCCCAGCCCAACCCGAAGCCCGGCCCAAAAAGCCCGACCCGGCCCAAGCCCAAGTTAGGATCGGGCCGGGCTTGGGCCAAATATCTGAGCCCAAATTATTTTTGGGCCGGGCTCGGGCTTGGCTCGGCCCAGCCCGCCTGGCCCGCAAGCCCGACCCGACTGATGGCCCGATGGATGGCCCAAAAACCCAGCCCGAGTTTGGCCCGATTAAACAACCTGAGTACCTGTGAACAAAACTGTAATTCGTACTGGTTTTCACAACTAATGATTCGGTCTTCATCATTCCAATGTCATTTCGTTTACTTTGTTTTTCCATTTTCTCTTATCTGGGGATCTATTGGAAATGTGTGTATATCATACCCTTGGGTCCTCTTCCTTGTGAAATCAAAGCATGGCATGACTGTGTTTTAAATCTTACATATGATGCCAAATAGACATGGGCTATGAAACATATATGACATTTGCTCGTCAGTTAATGTTGAAATGGAATTTATATTTGGTTAACGATTCTCATATGACAACTGATGGGTATTATTAAATCTCATGAAGAAGGAAGGCACGTTCACAGAAATGGAAGATATTTTTTTAAGAAAAGATCAATGCTTAACTCCAGTCGGAGTAACTATACTTGTTTGTTGAAGTTCGGAGGCATTGATATTGCAGTCAAAGTTATACATACGTGCTAAACCCCATATTTACATAGGTAATATCAGCAGAAAATCACAATTACTTCCCTAGATACTATCTAATTTGGAAAACTATGAAATTACCTGGTAGTCCTGCAACACACCCCAACCGTGGGGGGTAAGGTGATTTATAACAAAAATAATTGTAGTTTGGTGTGAGGGTGACTAGAATCCCAATTACTAGAAACAACTTTCGGGAATCTATCTAGCTTGTTTTTTTACCTGAAATTAGGATGAGATCTACATACAACTTGCCAATACCTTCCTGAAGTCATACTGTTCTTCCTGCATGCATCTCTTTCATTGTATGTGATGAATTACTTGCATTAATCCTATAATGATAGTTGTTAGCTTTTACGTTTAATATATTACAAACTTTTTGGACAACTCCATACTCATTAAGATAATATTATTGAATAACATGATATTCTAATGATGGATTTATATGGGCCGGCCCGGCCCAAGCCCGACCCATGTTAATTGGGCCGGGCTTGGGCTTGGGCCGCCTCTCTCAGGAAAAAACGGGCCTCAGGCCCGGCCCAAGGCCTGGAATTTTAAATGGGCTTGGGCCTGGGCCTTCCAGGGCCTGGCCCAACCCAGTCCATGCTCATCCCTACCCACAGGGGGCTGGGCGGTGACGGCAGCACCCGTAGGGGGGGCTGGGCGGCGGCGGTGAGCCGAGGGTAGTTAGGGTTTTGGTGGGGGGAGGGTTCTAGGGCACAGGCTCCGGTCTAGGACCGTTGCTCTGATATCATGTTAAGGGGGAAAAGAAAGATGCATTCCATCTAACCCTAGAGCTCTCTTATATAGGAGAAAAGCTCTAAGGGTAAATTAAATAAACAGGACAATGGAAATAAACAATATAAAGAAAGGACAAAATAACATGAATATTTTAACAACCATGAAGGAAAGAAGAAAGTTAAAAGTTCTAAGGTTTTTATACTACCCATGGAATACGAAATTTTGAGATGCAAGAAGACGAATCAATCAAAGACATGTACACATTCCTAACGATGTTAACAATCTAAAAAGATTGTGGGGGGGGGGGGGATTTTAACAATCTAAAAAGATTGGGGGGATTTTATAATGGGGGAATTAGAGTAAAAAATTATACGATCTCTCTCAAATGATGGAAGCAAAAGGTCACAACATTGTACTAAGAAAATGATGTTAAGGCCCATAAAATGAACGACATCATCCGTAACTGTATGGCTTGTGAGGTTCAGAAGAGTATCAAGAAGAAATCCATAGAAGATCCTAAGAGGAACCAACCATTTAATGTTGAAGCCGAACTTCAAGAGATTTTTGAGTAGCAAAAAGAATCTCGAATCATAGAAGGATGCCAAGTAGGATTCACCTAATATATCATGAGTGCAAGAAGAAATGACATCTTCACAAAGATTGTACCCCAAAAAAGAGTGACACCGCTAGCAAGAACAACAAAGGTCATATAAAGAAATTCGAGAAAACTTCAAGAAGGCATTTCAAGAACACGGGATGATTTAAATTCAAGAGATCCCGACTAAAACTCATGTCACAAAGAATTAGCATGCTTAGGACTTGTGTCGTTGGAAGCCGATGTAAGTCATGATTCTTACGACAACTTCAAGAGGCTTGTTATGATGTTTTTGAATCCTCTAATAAATAAAGTTATAAAATAAGACATTAATTAAGTAAATGAATAAGTTAATTAGGAAAAAAGAAGCCTTTGGTAAAACATCATTTTTAAAATACAAGATAGTTTTTCTTGAAAAAGAAATCTCAGTCCGTAGGATGAATTTTGAGCAACTTGCTAATGTTCTTGCTAAGTTTACTAATGATAAAGAAAACTTGGATAAATTACTAGGAGAAAGAAAGAATCCTCATAACAAGATAAGAATAGGTTTTGATAATGTCTCTTATCCTTGTGTAAGCTACTTAGCCAAATTGACCAAAGAAAACCTAATCATCATGGACCCAAAAGATGACTACCAAAAGACGTGTTTTGTAGGTGGGAAAACATAAGGTACACGAAGTGAATATATGTTCTATCACAAATTGGATATCTCTAAATAGAAAACCTTGCCTAAACCAATAAACATGTATTGATTAGGTTTGCCGACTCCACGCACAAGCATCCCCCCACCCCAAAAAAAACCCCACATAGTTGATGGTTAAGTAGTGAGACCCCCTTTTTAGGATAGGAGGGGGCTTTGTCCCCATTAACAGAGGATGTTATAGATAGGAGCACAAATTTCTTGTGCTAACTGAGGTTTAGGATTTAAAGCATCTCAACAGTTATAATCTTACATTGTAAGACTGTAGAGATAGAATAGCGATAAATAGTGGCAAAGGGAAGAACAAAAGTTGAAAGAAACTCATATTTAAAAAATAGTGACAAAGGGAAGAAAAAAGGTGGAAGAAACTCATATTAAAAAATAATTTAAGAAATGAGAATTTTGAACAGTAGAAATGTGTAAGTAATATAACCTCGGCACTAATAAATATTATATCTTTTACTTCGTATTCTGCATCTTCACTTTTTTCTTCTGATTGAAGAAGATCTAAGACACATTTAGGCAGATAATCCGTCATACTTGAGCTTGCATATGTTGTCATATCAATGTCTCCATCAGGAAGATACGTTTTAAACGGCACTGATCCAAATGGAAGTACCTGAAGAAACTTTCTTTTGACTTAATCCTGTACATTGCAATAATCAAAAAAGAACTTGTGCAACAAGCTTTCAGGGAAAGAACTTATCAGCAAAAAACTCTCATCACATGAGCCTGATTACATAGATCACATGAATTACACCACCCACCATATTGCTATGTGCAAAAGTTTCACAAAATAATGATAATTTGTGCCTCAGTGGAACAAATAATCACTGTCAACGACCATTATTTCACCTGTGTTGCCTGTGAGATTACAGTCAGCTACCCGTAGTCACTGTTTAGAACAAGAGAAAAAATTTAAATCATCCAAAATGGAATTCCTATATTGCGGTACCATATCCAGTAATGGCAAAGCCTTCAATGTAGATTAAGGTGTGAACATATATAGTATAGGAAAAGGAAAAGAATAAGGGAGGCGAAACCTATGAAGTTAAGGTATACTGGTTGCAGAACTCATTGTGTTGACACATCAACTCTAAGTTAGACATGCAGATGTTTAAACAAAAGATTGTGTCAAATCAAACATTGCCACTTTGATCGATCACCAATCAGTAAGCCATCTATCAGTATTCAATTATGTCAATGTCGCTTATCTTAGCCTCAATATATCATTTTCATTGATATTCACATTTACATTTGGCGATGCTACATGTCATACTTGTATA
>JAZKJV010008397.1:0-27925 GCA_037367405.1 Ottelia alismoides
TGGACGAACCATCGCCGCCACATCATCCTTATCCGGAGTTAGCAATAACCAACCCATCCCAGCACGTATACTACATGCAGGGGCCCAAGCAGGGCTCGTCGCAGCAATAGTTGGTGGTCTACCAGCCAGACTACCTCCAATCCTCTGACCTAGCATTTCCACCACCACCACAACCACCACTGATTCATGAAGTAAATGGTGTATGGAGCAACGATGCACAATTGAGCCGTCCTACGGGACAACATCAGGGCCAGCTAATAACCAACTGACCTTACCACCAACCTTAGGGTGGTCGTTTTCCTCAGTCCTTGCAACCTCAGCCTCAATACCAGAATCACCTGTCTCCACAGTAGCAAGGCAACTGGAGATAGTTACAACAGTATCCCCAGCTACGGTACCACCATCAACATCCTTATCATCAATATGCGTCTAGATAGCAACAACAATATCCTTCTCCTCCATATCAACAATATCATCTTCATCCTCCTCCACAGCAACATTAGCAGTCACAGCCTTAGCCCCCCAACCATCAGCAACAACGTTGTTTGCACGCTGAAACATCTGAGGCGGTTCTAGTGATCCCCCACCCTGGATTGTTTGGCCCAACTTGTGAAGGGGTCTAGCAGAGATGACCAAGATGCTCAATGACCTGACCATCACTAAAACTCCTATTCCGGTGCAGGTCGAAGCAAATCTCAATAATTTTAAAAGGAAAGAGCATGAATGGTAAGATGTTACCTCCATCTGCCACTAGCATCGGGAAGAATAAAGCGTTGACAAGTGAATCATCATCCTCTGCATCAGACACACCGACTACAGGTTTGGGTGAGGTAGAAGAAGCAGGAGGAGCCATGCCAGCTACCATTCATCCCCATCCCCATCAATAAAAAACAAAAAAAATCAGAAAAGACCAAAAAGATGATTGCATTTGACGTGAAGCCGTGCTAGCCACGGAGGAGACATCAAAAGAATCTTCACCTCCATCATGTACATCTTTTTGTGATCCAAGTGTATAGAATTTTGTGGACAATAATTTTGTTGTCAATAAGAACACTACTTTTGATTTCAGCACTGTAAATATTCCTTTTCATGATGCAATAGAAAAATAAAAAAATGCAAAAAGGAAAAGTGCATTATCTGATCCTTGAGTTGTGGATATTCTTCGTTATTTGACTGTTGAGATTCCATTGATGAAAGCCATGGAATGCTTCCTGATGTGAAGAAAGGTTTGAAGGAGGTATGTACAAACAAGCGCTGGCCAACCCGTAACAACATACACCAGCAAGTAGAGAAGCACGTTCTTACCATGGCCACAGTCATAGCCATCAACAAGCTCCCATAGAAGAAGCTAGACAAAGGAGTGTCTTCGATCAGATGCGAGATAGTAGACCAAGTCTTCGAGCGGGCTCTTCTTGACAGTGGTTCTACCATCAACCTCTTGCCCTCGTCATTACTACAAGAATTCAGGCTGGGTCCGTTGAAGTAAACGTATGATCCTTTAGTTCGCAGATCGATCCGTCAAGCGACCCCGAGGTTTGTTGGAAGACAATATTGTAAAGGTGCGGGATATGCAGTTTCCCGTTGATTTTGTGGTCCTTGATATGGACTTCCCTGCACCATTACTCCAGACCCCATTACCCTTGGACGACCATTCCTGCATACCGCAGAGGCTATAGTTGACTATGGGTCTGGCAAGATCATGTTCAACTCGAGTAATCATAGAGTTACAATAGACATGGTCAGTGAGCCAAAGGTAGTATCTGATGGAATTCATGCAACACCTCCTGAAGCAAACCGTGACTTCATTGTAGACATCCGAGATACAGGATGCTCTTTGAATGATACATGGACCCTGGAAGTCCTCTCTCCCAAGGACTAGGAAAGCACGATAGATACAAGCTTTGACGACACTTGGGAGACAGAATCCAATTCGCTGACGCATCTCTTCGATTCATATGATTCACTCCAGCCCAAACATGATGAACCCGGTGCAGATCGGTTCAACACATTCGAACAACAAGCCACTGAGGTGAGTAAACACCTCTAAAATAATGGCAGAACATCCACCTACCAGGACAATTTCTGAAGTGACCGAGAAGCAGGCCAGAATAGAAACATAGTTAAAGCCACTTCCAGTAGACCTTGAGTATGCTTTCCTTGCGGGTGCGGAGGAGATGCATCCGGTCGTCATCAGCAATAGGCTGACCTCATCAACTTCTCAAGGTTTTAGAAAAGAACTGCAAGGCACTTGATTGGCACGTCTCAGACCTCCACGTGATAAATCCTGCTATGTGCTCACACCACATTTATTTGAAAAAAGATGTCAAGCCATCCTGAGAGTTTCAATGAAGACTAAACCTAAATCTGCAGGACATCATCATGAAAGAGATCACGAAATGGTGTGACACATGCTTCATTTATCCTATCTCCATGTCAAAATGGGTAAACCCTCTGCATGTAGTTTTGAATCAATTAGGGCTCACTGTGGTTACAAATGACAGAGGAGAGGAGATCTCTACTCGGGTCCTGATATCCTGACGTGTATGTATTGACTACCACTGTCTTATTGCAACAACCAAGAAGGACCACTTCACGTTGCCGTTCATTGATCAAATATTGGAAAGACTAGCCGGCAAGGAGTTCTTCTACTTTCTGGATGGGTACTTCGGGTACAACGAAGTGGCAATCGCCCCCGAAGACCAAGAGAAGACTACTTTCACTTGCATGTTTGTCACCTATGCTTTCAAAAGAATGCCATTTGGACTATGCAACACACTGGCTACATTCCAAAGATGCATGCTTGTAGTTTTCGTTGAGATGATTAGCCATTTTCTCAAGGTGTTTATGGACGACTTCTCCATCTACATTGATAGTTTCGATTCATGTCTTAAGCACATGAACAAAGTACTTTAGAAATACCGTGAAGTCAATCTTGTGTTATCTTGGGAAAGAGCCACTTCATGATCACATAACGGATTGTGCTAGGTCACGTCGTTTCCAAACGTGGAATGGAAGTCGACCCGACAAAGGTGGATGTGATTTCTAATTTAGAGACACCTCATACAGCCAGAAACGTGAGGTCATTTCTAGGGCATGTGGGATTCTACAGGAGATTCATTCGTGATTTCAGCCGCATTGCCCGACCTCTTACAGTTGTGCAAGGTGACTGAGTTCAATGTTGATCACCAAGTTCTCCTTTCATTTAATCAGTTGAAGGAGCTAATTACTCAAGCTCCTGTCCTACATCCACCAGATTGGTCTCTTCCTTTTGAGATCATGAAGGATGCATCAGACTTTGCTGTTGGGGATGTTCTAGGATAAAGGAAAGATAAGGTGCCCTGTACCATTCACTATGCCAACAAAACACTAGATGAAGCTCAAAGAAATTACACGGTGACAGAAAAAGAATTGCTAGCTGTGGTTTTCACCCTTGAGAAGTTTAGATCCTATTTGCTTGGATCTCAAGTCACCATCTACACTTACCACTCTGCTATCTGATACTTGCAGAAGAAGAAGAAGGATGCCAAGCCTAGATTGATCAGATGGATCCTTATCCTTCAGGAGTTTGATTTGGAAATCAAAGAGAAGCCTGGGGTTAAAAATCTGGTAGCAGATCACTTCTCCAGAACTGAGCAACAAGAGCCTCCATTGAGCAGTGCACCCATCATAGATACCTTTTCTAACGAGTCGATTATGGCCGTGGATCACTCCCTTGGTATGCCGACACTGTGAGCTGCCTCATTTCGGGTGTAGTTCCGCAATATTGGACGAAAATCAAGAAGGATGAATTCTTGCCACCATCCATTTCTACCAATGGGAAGACCTGCTTTTATTCAGGGAAGGAGCGGATTGTATTTGGCGCATGTGTATTCCTCAGGAGGAGCATCATAATGTCCTTGAGCATTGTCATTCGCTCGAATCTGGTGGACATCAATCTGGAGACAGAATGACAATGAAGTATTACAGTGTGGCCTCTAGTGGCCTACACTACTTAAGGATGTCGCAACATTCGTCAAGCGTTGCACTCTGTCAGAAACTGAAAGGAACCCTTACAACTAAAGATTCCATGCCCCTGAAGTTCATTCAGATAGAAATTGTATTCGATGCTTGGGGCATTGACTTCATAGGACCCTTCCCTAATAGTCAGGGATACACGCACATCCTTCTTGCCGTTGATTATGTGAGTCACTGGTTTGAAGCTATCCCTACCCAAACCACTGACAACCATACAATTTGTCAATTTCTGAGAGAAAATATCATTATGTAGTTTGGGATTCTAAAGATACTCATATCAGATGGGGGTAGTCACTTCATCAACCGAGAGGTCAAGAAATTAACGAAGGAATACGACATCGAGCACCGAGTCACATCTCCTTACCATCCTCAGACCAATGGCTTGGTGGAATTATCAAACAGAGAAATCAAGACGATCTTCCAAAAGCTTGTAAATATGGATAGGAAAAATTAGTCCCAAATCTTGGACTCCATCCTTTGGGCATACAGAACCGCTTACAAGTCCCCCTTGGGAATATCGCCCTACTATCTTGTGTATGGAAAGCCACATCATCTACTAGTGGAGTTAATTCACAAATCATTATGGGCCATCAATATCTACAATTTGAACTCACAAAGAGGTGGTCAGAAAAGAAAAGAGGATCTGAACATGCTCCTGGAATTCCAAGACTATGCATATGATAACACATTGATGTACAATGAGAAGGTTAAATGCTGGCATGACCGGCACATCATACAAAAGACATTCGAGACTGGACAAAAAGTGTGTCTATTTGATGCAAAGTTGAAGATATTCCCGGGCAAATTTAAAAGTAAATGGACATGGCCATCCAGAGTGCAAGAAATACGTGACAACGGAAGCATTGTGATGTCAGAATCGTCTTCCGACGCGTAATCGTTTGTCATCAACGGTTAGTTACTGAAGCCTTACCTCGAGCATGACACTTTCCCGGCCGTTGTCGACTCTGTCCAAGTGATATGCACTAAAGGAGCATCCACAACATTAGCAACATCGTAAGATTTAGATAATGTCACTCAAAAACTCTTCCTTCAAGTTTTCATATTTTCTTCTTTTCTTCTTTTTGTTTTCATTTTCTTTATCTACCAAAAAAAGGTTTCGCCCCTTCTTGTCAATCTTCTATACGTAGCATGTACTTTGTCCTAAGTATCGGTGTGCACCCCGAAAATCTTTCATTCTTTGATCCCCTTCACTATCTCCTCTTCTCATCTATACTTGGGGATATCTTACCCTAGTATTGGGAGACAATCTGAGTGTGATTTTGTTCATCCCATCCCTCGACCCTCCCTGCATGTAGATACAGTCTGTTATACTTAGGATTAATTGATCCTAAGTATAGGGAGGGACGACCGACTTCTCATTCTTTCCTTCATTATTCTTTCGTTGTTGTAGTATAGGCTTTCCTATATTCAGTATGAGTTATGCCTTCACCTTTTCTTTTCGATCTATGAGGACATAGCTCAAGCTAAGTATAGGAGGGTCGTATATACTCTGTATAAACTTTAGCCATAACTCGTAATTTCGTATTTTTAATAAGTATGGCCAATCACTATTTTATATAGAAATATACAATTCTATTAAATCAATTAATAAAAAGATGCATATTATCCCTCAAATTATTTTAGTATATACTGATTAATAAATCTGGTAAAAATATTTTGTAAAATATTTGAAAAATAGTTAGAAAATATGTTTAAAATCTTTTGAAAAATGTTCAAAACTATTTTGCAAAATTTTTTCAACCTTTGTAAAAATATTTTGCTTGTAAATTTTCTTTTCTTTGTGTGAAATAAAAATGGTTTGAAAACTATTTACAAATGGTTCTGAAAATGGTTGCAAAAGTATTTGAAAAATCTACATATACTGTTTGAAAAACCTTTGTAAAATGTTTTTCAAGTATTTGTAAATGTTTGTAAAAATTATTCACAAAAATTATTTTGGAATATTGTTTTTTATTTGTTAAATCATTTTCAAATAAATTTGAGGAATATATACATCACATTAAATTTCTCTATGAAATGTATATACATATCTATTAAATAATCACATATCCCATGTAAATTCTTAAAAATTCTAACTGTTGTAAATAATAAGATGCAATCTTGTGTAATATTTGTACCTGCTTTTATTCCAAAATATTTTCTTTGAAAAATCCCAAAAATATTTGCAAAATCTTTTAAAAAAATTGCAAAACCGTTTTCAAAAAAATCCATAAAAAGTTCAAAAGTTCGAAAATTGCATCACAAAATTATTTTCTGCATTGTACATAGCATTTGCATAGCATTCCCATTTTTTGGATTGAGTTTGATAATTGAACAAGTCTAAGTAAAATCTAAAGATTGGAGCCTGATTGGACCTTAAATCTACCTAATCACAGGAACCTTATAGGAATTGGAATTGACGTACTTCAGGTCTAGTTGATTTAATTCTTTGAGAATCGTGAGACTTGGTTCAATGTAGTCTTGACTGCCTAAGTAGAGTATTTCGGAGCACACACACGACTCTTGTTGATAATGACCTAACTTGAACACCTGCACCTTTCACTTGGCTCAACTCAGTTGGAGTGGTGAGGGGATTGTATTTGCCAGTTTGAGACGCACACAAGTGGAAATATTTGTCCTCGTTTAGGGAGGGAAGTGCACCCCAACCCTTCCAGTAGCAGAGACGTCTAAAGATAGGAGAGTGTGGGTTGTAATAATGCTTCAAAAGAGGGATAGTCTACCGGCTCAAGAGTAAAATTCCTTATGTAAATGCTGACGTATATAGTATTTAAAAAAACTCCAAAAAAGTCGACATGCTTGATTGAAAATAAAATACCCGTCGGAGTGTATATATTTGTATAATCAATAAGCAAGCTTGAGCTTCAAAGACATATCATGAGAGCCTGTAGCTGAATGACTTGACTACACTGGTCGAGCATCCTAGGATATGTAGCTACACTGGCTACCGTCCATTCTTCTCTTCACCCCAGCTCTTGAGCTGGTCGCCACTTGAACTTAGAAGTGAATACAACGCTCCTCAAGGAAAGAGTTGCCTGATTGGGGAATCATTGGGTTGTCATGCTGGAGAAGTCAGTCTCGTTATCATTTCAGTTGGGAAGAGCCACTATCACATACACTGTACAAGTGAGATTTATAGTCATAAGGGTTTGCGTATGAGTTGAAGTATTCTGACATGGCTATAGAGGAGACTTGAGCAGAGTTTTGGGATTCTCAAAGGCAGTTGTGTTTCAAATCCGATTCCCGATAAGGTTCAGACCGCACTAAAATTCCAAAGGTCTGACTTAAGCTCCAAACTTTGATTTTGTGAAGATGGGTTTGAGAATTAAATTTAATCCACTTTCTTTCTCTTTCTTTTCTTTGTTTTTATTTTTCTGCACTTATTGCATAAGTGTTTGCTAAGGACAAGCAAAGGCAAGTATAGGGGGTGATGACTATCCATTTCATCAACTTTATTCTATCATTTTGGCCCTAAAAACCCTAGCTAATGCTTGTAAATAACATTATTTTGTGCATATTAACATTCATTATTTATTCAGTTATTGTATATAAAATAATGTTTTTAATGCCAAAATTATAGAATAAAGAAAAGAAAAGAAAAATCATAAAATACCTTTGACCGTAAACCCCGATACCAAGTCAAGAATTAAATTGGTCGACAAGGAATAAAGTAGGGGGAGAAAGGGCCAATAATACAATAAAAACCCAATTCTTTTGTTCATTCATAAAACAATTTTTGATACCCATTTTATTATTTATAATTTATATATAAAAAATAAAACAACTTTCTACATGAAAGTTGTGGATAATAATGTATAGAAAAATACAAAAATGAGTTTGCATAAAAATAATATGCAGTGTACATTCTATACATAGAATAAGAATACAAAACCCAAACTTCAAAGACCCATATCTCCTAAATAAAAAGTCAAAATGCACCAAAATCATTTTAAAATATATAACTTTTAATAAGCTATTTAAGGAGGATGTTTCCTATTTTTTGGAGTTAAGATGTGAAAGTGAGGTTTTGTACCGCTATTGTATAATATACCTTAATAAAATATTCATTTTATTTTCTTTACAATTTTATTTTTATAATGTTATAAATATTATTTATAGTATATGTACATATTTAGAATATAATAAAACCATAAATAAAATACAAAATAAAATAAGTATACAAAATACATAGACAAAATGCTTATATTTATACCTATATAATTTATATCCCTATTTATTTAAGTATACAAATAACATCATAAAAATAAGATAAACATATATTTATGTATATAAAAATAAGTTGTAAATATATAAAATGAGAGAATAAAATAATAAAATAAAATATACAAAGTAAAAAAAATAAAATAGCCAAAACATAGATGAATATACATATAAATATACCTTTAGAAATTAATTCGCAATAAATAAACCCAAAAAATAAATAAAAATCATATTAAAATACTTCATAAAATAATAAACATTTTTTACTTTATGTGAAAAAATTAATAAAATCATTTACTATAATTAATTAATTAATTTTGAATAAATTAGCAGTTTTGTCTTCTTACGACCTGTGTGGACCAATCACAACCCGAGATTCATTGACCCCTGGTCAACTGCATCCCCAGGATATCCGAATTGACTCGTGTGTCTTTTCCTGCGATTTCTGCCCTTTTTCCTAGGCATCTCGTCCACCATTTTCATCGATTAATCACGTAAAGATCATCATCTACCATCGATGATTCACGCTCAAGCCCCAAATCCTTTATGCATACCTTCGATTCATCCTAAATCACTTGTCAATAAGGATCTCTGACTTTGTCTATAAATAAACCCCTCTGCCTCCTAGCTATGTTTTGATCCTTCTCAAGCCTTGAATTCCCCCGTCGTGTGTGAGTGTGTGTTCCAGGTGACAGAGGGAGCATCCCCAAGCTTTGGGCGTGCAATTTGGGCGAGGCAGAGAGATCCAAGGAGGCCCTCTTGCTACCTCTGCTCCCTGAGCAACGCTCAGGTACAAGCTGTGCCTTTTTATAATCCTTAGGTAGTTGTAGCTTACAGTTTTTCTTCTATGCATTTTATTCGCGATTTTAATCTTGTTATTAGCGTAGATTAGGTTAATCATCTTGCCAGAGCTCTCGAGCTTCGGCCATGTTCTCGCCGTATCCTACACTAGTTTAGACTGCCACGATCATCCTTGTTGAAATGTGAACCCCCACAAGAAGAATCCACCAATCTATGGTTCTCTAAGCTCAACCCACCAAAGAAGTTCTGCATGGTGCTTTTCTTTGGAATATCATGGTGGGGGCACTTCTCTGTCAAATCTTTGATTCTTTCCCACACCTCGTGAATAGGCTCATGGTACAACTTGGAGAAGTTGACTATCAATGATCGCATCTGGTTGAGGCATCCCAATGGATAATACTTGCTAAGAAAAGGAGACCTCAACTCTTCCCAAGATGTGAGGACCTTTTCCAAATGATTTATCGAATACAAGGCCTTATCCACAAGACTGAACGGAAAGGCGATCATCTTCACTGCCTCTAACGGAATGTTAGGGTAGTGGATCGTACTGCAAATGTGATCGAACTGCTGGAGGTGTATGTATGACTCCACGTGAGTGTTCCCATATAATATATGGAGCAATGGAACTATGGTGGGATTCAGCTCAAAATGCCCGTGAAACATAGGAATCTGTATCCGTGTCATCATGTGTCCTATTCATGGGTTATATGCATCTCTCAATGTTGGCTTCAGCTCCACTCTAGGCTGCTCATGATTGGCTCCCTCATTTCCACCTCCTCTCTATCCATCCTCCTCTCTCCTTTGTCTTGTCTCAGATCTAAGATCATGTTTTCAATCTGACCTAGATGTTGTCCTGCTCTATAAGCTAGGCCTGGATAGCTTGTATGGATGCCAACATTGTCGAGTTGATCTCATGCTGCTCAGTCATCTGTCCCTTACCCTTCGGTGGTGCCATCGAGTCCTCTGAATCCGAATCGGTCTCTGAAAATGTGCAAGGCACTTGATCAATCCTCAGAATAGATGGAATTTCAAATGATACTTTGAGATTAGAGTCAATCTCAAATAGGGGATTTATTGGCGAAAGAAGTGGAGAAGTAAAGAAAGAAGTGAATTCGAGAAGAGAGTCACCCCGAATTGGTGAAAATGAACTGAACGGAGTGTGTAAAGATAATCTCGCGAAGTCTGAGTACAAAATACTCCAATCCGACATATTCAAAAGGAAAAGACATGATGCGAGAACACGAGGTCAAATAACAAGAAGAAAATGAAGTGCATATGCAAAGTGCACAGAGGGATCTTTATCACTAGAAAACAAACACAAAACAAACCCCAAGTTCACAAACTCAATGCAATGTGATGATCGTAAGAGTTTGATCTTTGATCTTTTCTTTTTTAGTTTAGTGAACTACACAAAGTGACTTACTACCAAGCACACATGGCGAGTCACCGTTGTTGCCCAGTGTACGTTCTCAGTCCTCCCCAATCAATGGAACTAACCAAAATGATTTCTAACATCGGGGGTAAGTGATTGCATCTTGACCATGCAACAAATAGTAATGCATAGGAGCATAGGGCACAAGTTTAGGGATTTGAGCTCTAACCTTATGGTCGCGTCCTCACCCACTCTGTCTGGAGGTAAGTACCTACAAACAATGAGGGGGTTACTCTCCCTAAAATGATGAATGATGTGTCCTTACATTTAATTTTAGGGTCAAGTGAAAATTAGTAGTCCTTTTTTATTTTGTTATCTCTTTTTTTGGATCATTTTCAAACAAATGATCTAACGATTTTTCTAATTCCTTTTATTTCCTAAGTGAGAGAAATCAAGGGAGGAAGTCAGAAAAGTCGATGCGACGGAATTCAATGATGCATGCATGAGTAAGAGAGTACCTTGCTCCAACAGTCTACATGCAAAATGATCCTCACAAAAAAATAAAAGACAAGAAAGTAAACTAAACTAAATGATGCAAGAAAAATGTCCTAAGCAGTAACTTATATTAGCGGGTAAGAACAAGTTTATTTGACTAGTCCAATCCTATGAACTAAGCTATAGGAGCAGATATTCTTATTTAATGGATGTGTACCTAATCGGTTATCTGGCTCAACAAAGATAATAGGACCTACTTCTAAGGGCTCAAGCACAAAAATCACGAGAAAACAAATAAAAATAACGTCGAAGAAAATAAAATCTAGTGAGGTCCCCTAAGTGCACCAACACTTGGTGAAACAAACCCCGCACACACAAGGGTATATAATGGCCTAGGAAACAAAGGGCAAGCACCAACAAATTATTTCAAATTTATACAAAAAATAAAAATAAAAGACTAGAAATAAAACAAAAAATGTGCTCAAATGGTCCTCCAAATCTCATGTTTCTTCTCTTTTAAGATCTCTTGCCGCTCAATAAAGAAATGAACCGCCTCCGCTTCGCTCGGGTGCGCCGACGCTCCTAGGAAAGCTGCCCTCGCTCATCGGGTCCTTGCAAGAAAGAGAGAAATAAGAAATGTATCAGATAACTAGTTGTGAAATATGTGAGCAAAAATAAAAGAAAGGAAGTAAATCGAATAAGAAGACAAACATGCTAATAAAGAACACAAGTGGATATAAGGCAAAATGAGGAGCAAGTAAGATGGATCCCAAAGGAATCCCTAAGTTCGATCTTGTGGAGCTTTTGGTATTCGACACATCAGATCCAGCAAGCGCTGTATAACTCCCACACGATGTGCAGAATTCAGAGTGAGTGCTCACTCCTCAACATAATGCAATGCACACAAATATATACAAAAAAATAGACAAAAATAAAATGAATAAGAAATAAAAAATAAAATACAGAAATATAGACAAGTGACAGAAAATATGCACAAGAAATATGTCATAGAAAAAGAAGATAAAAAGAAAGAAAAGAAAACAAGTATCTACAAACTTAAAGAATAACATGTTAAAAGACAAACTAGCTACCCTTGCCATGCCTCTTGGGCAATAACATCATTTATTTAAATATGAAAAAAATCAGGGATTTAATTATTTGAATTAATGTGAAGTGTCTATGTAACCCTAATTTCCCTTAAACAAAAAATTATTTGATTGTTTATTCACAACTCAAGCAAACAAAAATAGAAGAAATGTAAGCAAGAGAAATTTTTTATTTATTTACATATATATCTTATAGGATCGAACTCAGGGAGGAAACAATGAAATTCCTGAGGGTTATTCTATTCGATGAAAAATTAAAAAAGGAAAGAGGAACTCAAAGCAAACTAATCTTGGATTTTGTGGATTTTATCTTCTTATTTTTTATGGATTTTTAATTTCTATAATTTTTTATGCTTTTCTGATTATGTAGTTCTTTTATGATTTTTTAATTTTTGCAAATATTTTTAATTTTTAAAATATAAGAAAACAAAACAAGTAGAAAGAAATAAAAATAAAAGAGAACAAAGGTATTTTTTATATTTCTAAATTAAAAAATGTACAAAAAATCAAATAAAAATATTTTTGAGTTTTTTAATGATTTTATACTATTTTATGATTTTTGGAGTTTTTTTAGATTTTTTTAGAATTTTATAAAAATAAAAACTGTAAAAATAACAAATAGTGAACGATGCAAATGTTTTTGGATTTTTAAAATATATAATAAATGCAAAAATATCTGAAATATATACAGAAACATAGATGCATTTTTACAGTTTTCATAACTGTATTTTATCAATTTTTTTAAATTTTCTATGGTTTTATGTTGATTTTAATGTGTTTTTAGTGTTTTACATTTTTTTGATTTTTATAGGGAATTAAACTATGAAACTTATACAGAAAATTAAATAAAAGAAGCGCACAAATTTTTATAGAAATTTTCAAAACAATTTTTTGTATTTTAATGAATTAATTTCCTCAAACAAGAACAAAACAGATGGTTTTTTATTTTCAAAAATAATAATACTATTTAAAAACCAAACTAAAATACTAGAGTTAATACTCCTTAGGAGGAGTTTAAGGCAATTTTTGTGGAGTTTTTAAGATTGATTTAATAATTATTAAGCCAAATTAATCAACAAACTTAAACAAAGGCTCACGAGGATATAAATGCAATTAATTTTTATTTGAAGAGTGGAAAATAAAAACCAAGAATAATCGGGGTGAATCCCACAATTTACCCAAAAAGGTGCATGCCAACACACGTGAGGCGCGTTGGCACGAATCTAAGGGATCTTTTTTAATTCTAAAGGACTGAATAATAATATCAAAACATAAGACCTAAGATGCAATTTATCCAGATAGTCACACGCTTGGCATGTTTATACAACTAAAGAGGACTAGAATAAAAATAAAGTAAATCACAGGGGGGATAATTCCAATATCCAAACTAGCACAACACGACACGTGTCGACTAGGGTTTATTTACAAAATATAGAAACTGCAGTTAAAAATGTGAAACTATGCCACTCATACACGTGGTAGAAGGAACGTCTGGATCTGGCTTTTATTCTGATCTAACGGCTGAGGATGAAGCATGCTCGGCAACGTGGATTCAATCTGGAAGCTCTATCTAACGATTGTAGTTTGTGCATAAATGGACAACCATGATTGAAACTGGGGCCCACGTTCTTGATCATGTAGATCTGGCGGGCTCTAGTAGAACGATGATGAATGGCAGCTTTGGTGAAGTTCGATCGACCGAAGCTCAGCCTATCTGAGTTGTGAGCTCCTCCTGAAAGTCTAATCTCCTCTCCCTCGGCCCTCCGGAACGTCCTGATGGTCCAACAAAGCTAGATTGCGTCCGATCACAGATCTAGGGCTTGCTAAGGTCTGAAGAACGAAGCTGAGCTCCAGATCTTGATTCCCATTCCAGCTGCTCGCTCTTGTACCTGTAAGTGGTTTATTGCTCGGAGAAGGCTCCAACCAAGTTTATTAGGAGAAAACAAGAAGAAATGGGAAGTGGATGGGGATCTACGACGATCGATGGTTGGATGGAGATCGAACCCCAGATCTGGTATGATCTGAGGGGGATCAGACAATGAAAGGAGATGAAGAAGGTAAGATGAACATATGGATGTGATCTGTTGTCAGTAAAGATGATCGGAGAGCTCTAATCGAGCAGATCGAAGCTCAGGTGATTATGGACCTGATCTAACTAATTACATAAAATAAAGGCAAAATTAAAAGTGAAAATGACATGACATTAACCTAATGCTACCTACGGATGAAAAGAGGATGATCGTCATCTCAATTCGATGTGAAAGTCGAAGAAACTCAACTACAACGGTGGAGGTCCGACATCAGTGGTGGATAACGCCTCTCAACGACCAACTCCGCACTCCCGATCGTGGAGGAGATGCCCTATCACTGCCTCTCTTTCCTGGACTCAATCTTGGACAGAATTAGGGTGGTGGAAAATTGATCAATTTGTGCAGTGGAGCTTGGAGAAGAATTTATAAACAGTGAGGGTCCGATGGATTCAGAAGTGGATAAGAACATGGATCGAAGCGCGAATCCAAAAGATTATTATCAAGCGACTGGGATGAGTAATCGAACCATGCAAATGCAAGAGAAAATGGGATTTATTAATGCTTAGATCGAGTGGGAAAAATCGGGAAAGAGCTCCAGTGAGAGATTAATCGGGCTAGGCAGGTGGTAGATGAGCTGATCCAGGTCAGCGGACTTGCGTGAGCCAATCAGAATCGGGCTGGAATAGGACAAAACACAAAAAGAGCAAAAATAAATAAAAAGTTTGAATGAATTAAATAAATAAAAAATGATTTAAATAAATAAATAATATAAATAAAAAATGTTAACAAATTAATAATCTTAATGATGATGTTTTTTTAATAAATTATATAAATTAATTTAATGAGTTAAAATAAATAACCCCCTTTATTCATATGTATATATGCCTATGTATACAACACTTTGATTTTAATAAATTATTTTTAGAAATAATTATATAATTATATAATTTATTTATTCACAGTATTTTACAAGTAGATATATTTTTATTTTATTTTTATAATTTATTAAGTTAAATAAATAGGTAAAGTTACAATATGCATAAAGGTATTTATAAAATGACTATACTATTTTATTTTGGTAATTTGATTTTTGTAATTTTTTTATTTTCATTTTAATTAGATAAAATACAATATTTACAAATATTTTAAAATACAATATCCAAAAATATGTATAAGAAATAATCAAAATACAACATTCATACAATATTAAGTATATACACAATATACAATACAATCCAAAAAGCCACATTTTACATCCTAACTCCGATTTTAATGAATCACTGTCATTTTGAAGCTTATTTTATTTATAATAAATGAAAGAGTATTTGGTTATTTTTTACTTTTATGGAGAACATAAGAGTCTAGAATGTTTGGCTTTGCAACTTTTTTATAGTCTCATTATTTACACAATGAATGATGATTCTTCTTGCAACTATTTTTAATATTTACTATTGATTTTTATGTAAGTTCCAAGAAGAAAACATTTTTATTTGAGATTAATATGGTGATGAATAAAATAGTAAAAGTTTTATATAGAAAATAGATGAAATATGTGCAATTTGTACATGAAGAATGGATGAATTTTGGTTTTCTTTATTTTCTACACTAGACCTTATCTCTCCCTACTTTATTCCTTGTTGATCATGTCAAATCTTGACCTTCACTCAGGGTTAGAATCATCATGTATTTATTTCATATATATAGTCTTTATTTTCTTTATTATTTATCTGTTTATTTATTTTAGGTTAAAAATAATGGTTTTTGTATAATATTTAGAAAAGAATGAGAAAGAAAAAAAACAAGGAATTTTTATTATTTACAGGTGACTAAGAAGGGATTTTAAGATAAAATAAATGAATAAAGATGATGAAATGTAGATTAATCAATCATGTCCTTTGAAAGGTCAACTGTAGCCTTCTTTCCCCCTTTTGATGTGAATGATATGGAGGACTTTATATATGCCCTACTAGTGGTTTGTGCATGGCTTGTCTCAACCATTTTCTTGAATACCTTCCAAATGACATCCGTACCACATGAGTCATAACTACCTCCACAGGCAGCACTGACCAGACCCTGCACCTCAAGGTTAAGACCGCTGTAGACTGATTGAGCTAGGATTGTAGGCTCAAGTCAATGATAAGGACACTTCTACAATAGATCCTTAAATCTCTCCCAAGTATCACAAAATGGCTCATTCGGTAGTTGGGTGAAACTCATGATGCAAGATCACATAAGGTTTGGTATACTAAAAGGGTAGAACTTCTTCAGAAAGAGGTCCTTGAAGTGGTTATAGGTAGTTACAACTACCCCCAAGTTCTTCATCTAATAATTTGCCTTATCTCCCAAGGCAAAGGGTAGGGATTTGAGCATTATAACGTCTTAACTAACCATAGTATGCGTAAGGTTGTCACAGACTAACTCAAAGTCTCTAAGGAATGCATATGGCTCCTCGTGCGCATTCATGTTGAACTGAGTCAAAAGATTCTGAAACTGCGTCTTTAATTCGTATTCAACTTCAGGATCTATTGGACTTAACCAATTCCTCATTCTGTATTGCCCAGGATGGTACACACATACATTAGTATATCTACCCCCAGGTTAAGCTGGCTTATTTGTGCTCTTAATAATTATGCATTCTGCTTAGAGGCTGCTAACCTAGACAAGACCATATGCATAAGGCCTTCACAATCCTCTTCCTTCCCATTCCGTCTTTTTGGAGGCATCATAAAATCTTTTATACCTTCATAAAAAAGAGTTCAAGTGAGATCGTGATGAGGTAGTTGAAATTATGTCGATCTGACCAAGGCAATGGTCTTGCTTGGTGAGAGTTGAAGAGAGAAAGAGATCGGTTAGGATGCAACGCTCCCTAAATGGGAATTATGAAATCCTAAATTGAAACAAGGGTTATTTCGGATCCAGGAAGGTCCAGGAAAAGAATGTGTTTAACCTTGGTAGATGTGATGTTTGGACGGTTCAATGACAAGTTCGCAAAATCTGAACAAATTTTTGGCCAACTATCCATCTCCAATTTCAAGAGATTATGAGAGCCGAGCACGATAGATCTAAAAAGGACTAGTACTATGGTGAACTTGAAGGTGCGGAATCAACTCACACAATTCAAATGCAAAGCAAACTCTATTGACAATTTGACCAACTTAACTCGTGGAGGTCGTAAGAGTTCGACCAAATTATCTTATCAGCTTTAAGCTAGTGATTCAAACAATCTTTTCAATCATTACACACAAGGAGTCTCTACCATGCATAATTGAAGTCTTGTAAGATCTCAATTAATGGAGTGATCTTCCTAGGATGTCAGGTTCATTATCATACCCCCAAAAAACTTATAAGCGCATGCAACCAAAACATATTTCGAAGGTTAAAGGCAACCACTTGCAGCTCCCAAAATCCATGAGAGTCAGATCTGGAGGCTTAGGGTGGAAGTCCAGAGATTTGGGCTCTAACTTCAGGGATCCGTCTCACCCACTCTGTCTGGAGGTAAGTACCTGTGTCCAATGAGGGTGTTATTACCTGTAATACGAGGTTAATTTTTTCAAGTTTGTTTAAATCAACTTGCATATTTTAGTCACAATTTTAAGAGTTAGGGTTTTTATTGAACTAAAGTGACCACATAAACTACGCCTAACGTTCAGTCCCTTTTCCTTTATCCTTAAATGATAAAACAAGAGGAATGAGTTGGCAAACAGAATGCAAGCAAAAATCAATGATGTATGCAATCATTCAGAAATACTCACAACACTTCCCAGCACTCTCCATGTGGATGCTAGACTGAATTTAAAATCTAACTATATGATGCAGGTCAAAAAACCACACCTAAACAAGAGTTCTATTAGCAGTGAAGAAATCTAGTTAAGTTGACTAAGTAGAACATATTTACGGTATGTATATTAATGAATCTCCTAATATGTAAGTGAATCTTATGAGATCAACAAATGTGTGGCCTAAATTATGAAGAGGCACAAGGCAACATTACCCAAGTTTGACTATTTGAATCGATGTGTCTATTCATAATTCTTACCACTTAAGTCGAGAATCACTCTCGACACATCCACACAAATAAAAGAATAATAGAGGACTTTGTTTACAAACACGAGATCTTAAATGAGAACCACTATAAATAAGGCAACTTACCTAACTATTACAAATAATAATATAAAAATGTTACAACACAAAAATCACCACTCAATTAAGCTAAAATTTATCCTAATTCAATTGTGATGTGGACTCTTTAGCAAAAGCTCCAAGCTCCTCGTCTTTACATTCCTTCAGTCTTCGTCGGCTTCGCAGTCCCTACCAGAAAATAAAAATTTGTTTAGAGAATTCTTAAAAGGAAAATATATATAAGTAAATAGATGAACAACATAAAACAAAACCATCAACGAAAACAACACTACAACTTACAAATACACTAAAAATCATTAAAAATAAACATCTAAACATAAATAAATCAACTAAAATGTCGTGTCCTTGGCAACGATGCCATCTACAAGACCTTCGTGAAGGTGTTGCGAAGACGATGATACTCAAGGGAATCTTTGAGAAGGTGTGGGTAGTCGGCTCGAAGAAGTGAAGTTAGAGGTTGAACTTGAGATCGGAGGATGGTTCGAATCTCCGACCAATCAAGTCCCTTGAGTTTCCTGTAAATGTTAACTCTAACCCAAAAACAAGTACGATTTGTTTGATGTGAAGAAGGGGGTGTAATTGGGTTCAAGAGGTGATGAAATCAAACCCTAAGTGGGTTCTTCTTCCTTGCAGGAAGAGGAAAGGATCAGAGTGGTAACGACCATTGAAAAGCAGATTAATCACACGGAAGGATATGTGTAACTGATGGATTAATAGTGATGGTGCATATGTCTTCAGATGATGGATTGATCATGATGGTTCGATTGAATAAAGTAATGAAAACAGAACAAAATTAAGACTGAAGATCTTACTTGGAATGGAAGGGAGATTGATGATGAATCTTTGTCGATTTGGAGCTCTAAAACTCTAGGTCTATACATCAAAACCTGGGCTAGTTTGAGCTTGAACAACTGAAGAGGTGGTTGTAACAAGGCCGTAGATCTCACTGGACCTTGTTCACCATCGTCACATCACTATCTTTACCTCTCACTATCACTAGAGGTGGATGGATGCTAAGGGAAAGATTATGAAGTGTTAGATGTCAGTTTCGGATGGCCGAAGAGGAGTTTTGTGGAGGAGGAAGTTAGACAAATCCAGTTAATGGAGGTGGTTTCAACCACCTCTCCCATCCTCACATGAGAAGGACGATGACTACTAGAAGTTAGGCGAGTATGATGGGTGAACGAGAAACCGATTGGCATCGATCTCACGATGAGGGAACAAGTGGAGAGGTTTATAGAAATGGAAGAAGATGGAGAATAACGAAGGGTTGCAACCCTTCGTAGAGGTTGATCGGAGGTTGAAGGAGAGTGGACTGCCGTTGGATCATTTGATCCAATGACTGGAAATCTGGCATAGTAGGACGGTTCTGATCAAGTCGATCATAACAGTTCAAATGGTCAGAAAGGGATACGTTTGGCTAAAAGGGAGTGGGGCACATGGTTGAAGCTGGTGATGCCACATGGCCCAATCAGAATCCAGAGAATTGAATAAAATCTAAGATAAATGAAAATAAAACAGTTAGGAGTAAAATAAAAAAATGTTCAACATGAAAGTTGTAGATCTCATCGAGATCTACAACTTTGAGATCTATAACTTTCAAGTAGAATTCAAAGAGAAAATACATCAAATATACATAGTAAAAATTTTACAAGTAATTTTAGAGTATTACAATTACTTATTTTATTTTTTTCTTATTTTTTGGATTTTTATTTTATATCTAATGTTAAGTTAATAACGTAAAATATTACCTTAATTTTTATTGTATTTTTTATTAATAAATAAATACATAAATAATGGAATAATAAAGGTATGAATAGACAACATAGAGACAAATTATTAAAATAATAATAATTAATGTTAGTTATTTACAAAGAGTTATTTGTTAATTAAGGTTAAATAATTATTAATTAGATGAAAGAACTCAAGCTAAAGATGTAATAATTAATAAATAATATGATAAATTGGGGATTTACAGTAGGCACACATTCATAGCTGTCCATCAAGTCCGGTCAAAATATGTTAGCCTGATTTGGTAGGGGACAGTTTTGGCAATGACAATATGTGCTTTTAATTTTAACATAATATGGATTCGAGTGGAATCCTTTCCTTACAAAAGGGGTGGTCAATTTTAGAAAAAAGAAAAAAATCCACGTTTAGATTATTGCTGACATCCAGTTTATCTATGGAATGATCATTCCGTGTCTAGATTAGAAAAAGGTCAATTACTCATTACAATACCAATATTACTGAACTCATTATGATTGTTACTGAAGTTATAGTTACTAATGTCCATACAACAACTATTGACTAGATAAATTACTAATGTCTATACAACAATTACTGATTACAAATATCCATATTACTAAACTTATTATGATTGTTGCTGAAGACATAGTTACTCGATACTTCTGAATAATTACCAGATAATTGACTAGAAATATTACTGACGTTATGCAAACAAATATTGAATATTCATGTCCATATTACTAACTCATTGTGACTAATTAACTAAATTATAATTATCCATAAATTATTTATTTAATAACTATATTTATTAATTACTTCTTGTATTAGTTACATAATGATTAGAAACTGAAGTTATAGTTACTAATGTCTATACAATAATTACAAATATTCATATTACTGAACCCATTATGATTGTTACTGAAGTTATAGTTATAATGTCCATACAACAATTATTGATTAGGTAAATTACTAATGTCCATACATGAATTACTGATTACAAATGTCCATATTTCTGAACTCATTATGATTGTTACTGAAGATATAGTTACTTAGTACTTCTGAATAGTTACTAGATATCTGAGAAGGAATATTACTGAAGTTATATGAACAATTACTGAATATTCATGTCCATATTACTGACTCATTATGATTAATTACTGAAATTATAGTTACACATCAATTATTTATTTGATAACTATATTTGTTAATTACCTCTTGTATTAGTTACAGAATGATTAGTTCTTAATAATATCGTCAAAGATGTTCTTCTCGCCTCTTTAATCAAGAAGTAATGCAATGATCATCAATGCTTTATCATTTTACATTTTTATCCACAAAACATAAAAAGTTTTCAAACATCTAGCATACCCAAAATAAAAGATGAATTAGTAATCCACTAGCTGTGAGTTGTAAGAACTAAAGAGAAAGCAGTAATAATAAAACCTTGATTTTGTGAAACACTTGAATATAAAGTGAAAAAAAATGAGAAACTTAGTTTAAAAATAGGCATAAGATAAGTAACAATTGTGTAGGCAATAATAAAATAAAAATGTCATATCAGTGAATAATGTAAACACATAAATAGCTCCATTTTCAAAATAACACAAGAAAAGTAACGATTGTGTTAGCAATAGTAACATAAAATATCTTAAGTAAATTAAGTAAATACACCAGTAACTAAGTAATGGAAATAAGTAAATTGAGTTGCAAAATACCTGAATAAGAAGCTTTTTCTTAGTAATTTTTAATAAACTATAGTAATATAAAATGAATTCTTATTAAATATCATAACTGTAATAGGTAAACGCACCGATCAAGATCTGTAAATTTAAGAGTTGATTAAAATTGTAACTTTCTATTATATGAAATCAAAATACCTTCGTAAAATCAATTAAGACTACAAATCTTATATCAAAACTAATAAAAATTGATATTATGAATATCACTTTCTCATATATAATAATACTTCTCGAATAAATATTGGTTATGATCAATAGTATGCAGCAATCATAGAATAAATATTACTGAATCATAGTCTCTCTTTTTAATCTCAAAACAACCACCGTTGATAGAGCTGAATAAATCCTTAAAACAGCATTATGATAGAAATAAACGATTAAATCATGAAAACAGATAACATACCTTTCGCCTTGCGTTGGAACGAAACAATTGCCTTGCATTGGAACAAAACGAAAGGTTTTTGCAATCGTATACATGCGCCTTCCACTTTTCAGAATCGTAAATCTATTTTTAGGAATGTTTTAATTTCCAATTTTGTTTTATTTCCATTATGAAAATTGTTTTTTTGGGACTGAATCTTGTGGATGGACGTTTGCAATTGGGTGCTCATCCCAACACTAATGGGCACATGGCCCATTGGATAAAAATCACACACACACACACACACACACCATGATATCGATCGATATCTCGTTGAGCCATATTGTTAAAAAATGATAGGTTTCAGATAAAAATTCTCAGATATTGACTGATATCATCGATATCTTACGGATGTCTATGGTTTCTGCTGAGTCTAGTTCAAGGAAGTAGCAGACATATCAATGATATTACCCATGTAAGCTTGATTTCACTACTTATTTAACTACATATAATATTAAAACCCATAATAATTTATATATTTTATTTCTCCACCTAGTACCCCCAAGCTTGTTGAGCGAGCAGCGAGACCCCTGTTTTGTACAACAGGGGGTGCATATGATAGTTCTTCAAATGGTGGAAATAGCCCTCTTTGGTCAATGGAGATGAAAAAACTCTAATGTTAATCAAGTTAGAATCACAGGTTTGAAATATCTCAATAGTCAGCAGTCAACAATCAGCAGTCAACTGTCAGCATGGACAATCGATGATATGTGTGATATAATATGTACGAGTGTACTCAATATTCCTCATTCTTGCATATGAGTGCGTATTTGTATGTTATTTATTGATTTAATAACTGTGATAACCTTAATTCATGAAAAATCACTTTATTGCATCATTTTCAAGATTCTGATGATTTCATCAATATATCCCGATATATCCCTTTTCGAATGGATCAATGTAATATTGATATCGATATTTCGAATCTTACTTGGAAGTTGAATGACATGAAGAAGTAGGATGAACGAAAAAATGGTGTGATAAATGAGATAAATTAACATGCTTGAGGAAGAAATAACATGTTCTTTATATTTTCATAACATTCATATCCTTTTCATGTCAACACTTTTTTGGGGCATCATATAGTAGAATAGTAAAAAAATGTGAGAGAACGAGAAGAAAATATTACGATACATGATGAATATGTGATGAATCCATGATTCGTCGACCTTATATATCTTAATTTTGTCCTAAATTTCTGAGCATAACACCACAAAAACCAAATGAAAAGAGAAAATATTAAAAGCAACTCATGCACCAAAAAAGGATTAATTATCTTTAATTAGCTCAACATTAAAATCAAGAAGAAAACTATATGAAATAATGAATAATTCAAAGTTGAATCTTCCATGTACTTATATGTATTATACAAACTTTTGACATTTTTAATAAACATTCATACTAACTCCAAGTGAGTAAAACCATAAATATTACCGACTTTAATCAATGAAAAATCCTAAAAATAGTAACTTATTAAATCAATAAATAAAATCCAAACTCGAATTTTAAGGACAGAAAGCCATAAAGATTGATATATCTCTCACACATTGACTGATTTCACTCTACTCACTTTTGAATTAATGCGCTTCAAATTCGCTACAAAACATATCAAATTCGAAGTGATCGGACTTCAATTGTGAAACTTGGGTTTTGGGACCTGGCTCTGCATTGTACAAAACCGACTAACTTGTACTTATTGTTTCTTGTACATAACTAACTCAATTTATTTTATTTCTTCTTCGTTAATTTATTTTAATTTCCAATCTAACTAATTACATAAAAATGAAAATTCATAAAATTAGAAAAATCGTAAAAAAGAGAGACTCTGACTTTGTATAATCAGACTACGACTTTGTATAATCAACAATAATCGCGTTTATATATTCCACTTCCTTATTTTATTTTCTAACCTTCCTTGATCGAGAAAAATCCCAAAAAAACTACTTACGTGTGTCCTTCATCATCTTGAATTATACCCTACCAGATGGGAGCCTTGCATAAAATATAAAGTATATAAAACACAAAAAATTGATATTTATATATTTATAAAGTAACATACAAAAATTCAAAACTTGCAACGTGGAGTCTAGTTGCATTCATGTCCTTCATGAGGTCTATAGATGTCTTTTAAATCTATGCTTTTCATTTTTATTATTTTTGCATTTGGAGTCATTTTTATGCTTTTATTTAATTTTCTTTAGTTAATTTTCATTTCCTGCATTGCATTTGTTGACCACCCCTGGTCAATTCTTCCCCTACTTCCACTTCCTTTCTCCCCTTCACTGCCAATTCCTAAATCTAACCACCTAATCTCCTCTACAATCAAAACCAAATCAATACCTAATAAGATCGTCATTAGCCAATATCCAATTTGATCTCCTCATTGGATCCTTGATCAGATTATCATATCCTACTTCATCTTCCCCAATATCATCTCAAGTCAATCCAATTGATACTCCTATGATTTCACCCCAAAACCATGACACCCACCATCTGCATGCAACACAAATCCTCACCAAACAAATCTTCATCTCCAATATCATCTCAAGTCAATCCAATTGATACTCCTATGATTTCACCCCAAAACCATGATACCCACCATCTGCATGCAACACAAATCCTCACCAAACAGATCTTCATCCCCTACAAAGAGAACCACTCATTCAAAACAAACCCAATCTGCAACTCATTGAGGCTTCAATCACCTGCAAATTAGATCAATCCTAGTCTATTCGTAATGCCATCTTCATAACCCAAATCTCAAATCAAAGATCCAATCAACGCCACCTTCCAACAAAGCTGCTCTCTTCTTCTACAAAAACATGCCTGCAAGAGCTATTACAACCAAGATAGAAAAAGAGAAAGAAAGAGAAGGTCCTCGGCTATCTTTTTCATTGGTGGGAGCCGTGAAGCACCCGATTTTCTCCGATGTGGTTCGTAGTTCCCAAACCATGCAGCAGCTTCCCCCTTGATGCAAATCCTCTATCACTTTCCATAAATGCGGGCAATGATTAGGAACACTACCTTTCTCCGTCCACATGCAAGCTCATTCATCGTCGACTATCAGGTAATATCTCTTAGCCCTCTTCTTCATTTTTTAATTATTTCGTTTCTTTTTTCCCACTCCTCCGTTGAATCCCTTGCATAATCATCTTCTTCACAAATCACACTTCCCGCTCGATCATCTACACCCCACCTCCATAATTGAGCCTTACGCCTTCCCATTCTACCGCTCACATCCCCCTTCATCTCTGGTGGATTCATTGCTGAAGAACTGCTCCTCCATCACCACACTATAGGAGCGTCACTGATGAATATATGATTCATCACTTTAAAAGCTGAGAGTAGATCTATGTTTCCAAGTGAATAAATGCATCTAGGAATTAATAGTGTATCATTAGCATTCATGTATGTGTATATAACATCCATATTTTATCATTTCATAATTGCATTAATAAGAAGCCGAAAATTGTATGGATGTAATAATCACTTGTATAGCAACTAAATTCCCATATTTTTCATTATTTTACACTAACTCCAAATGAAATAAAATCAACTCCAATGTGCGCATATTACTAACAATAATAAATAAAAATCTTTTACATATGGTGTGTTATTGACCAGTGGCGGATCCGAGATTTTTCCATAAGCGGGGCACCAGGGATGCAAACCGTCAAATACAGATACAGCTATAAGTCTCACAATACATCACTATCTACTCTTAAATATGAATACCGATATAGTTACATATATTTATGGATATTAAAACTATATTATCACAACTTTATAAACTAGGAAAGGTCTTGGTGTAACCAGGGAAGATTGCAAGAGAGAAGAGGTAATTGGACTTGATTGTAGGGGATCTTATTAATGTAAAAATCCATTTCATTTCTTGTTTAAAGTTTGTATATGGAGTAAAACAAATTTTCTATAATGTAACTACTCAAATTTATCCAATTATTTCATAACCCTTGCATTTTTTTGTGATTGCATGACGAATCATATATTCTGACTTTATTTGATACATATGGCTCTATGGATTGCACCATAGTGGTGTGATAATTTAGACAATTACAGAAGTCGTAGTATAGTTTACAATGGTTTTGCTGTAATTACAAAGATTATAAGAGCTATTGCGTGAATTTCCTTTCCAATTACATCGTGGATTCATATATCTTTTGTAATTACATCTGATTAGGCCCCTATAATCTTTTGTAATATTGTCCAATTATATGCTTAGGACTACAAGTAATGTTAACAATTTCATGCTAAAAAATTAACAATTTGATATGAATATTTTCAAAATTTCAAATGTGAGAGTACCTACATTTGGGATTAGGATGTGCAAACGAGAGTAAATGCCGTAGCATGGTACATTCGAGAGGAAGGAGGAGTGCAGTCGTAATGGGTTTTTAAAGAAGCTGGAGAGGCGGGAGGTGCCATCACGATGAGCCTGTGAACGAGCCAAGGTACGACGTGTCCGTATAGTGGTTAGGAAGCAGCTGCAATGGGTATACAAAGAAATCGAGGCCACGATGTGTCCGAGAGGGAGGTGAAGAAGGAGCCACAATGAGCTCGAGAGGGAGTTGAGGCTCTAAGGCGTAATGGAGAGATGCATTTAAGAGGGGGGCATTGGTCACTATGAACGCAACACAACAACAATGTATCCCGAAATAGCCATGAATGCTCTGTGTTTGAGAAATCGAGTGGGAGGTTGGGTCACAACAATGGTCCATGAGCCATCGTGCTGGGACACATGACGTCAAAAGGAGGAAGGCAACTTTCTTTGCATTCTGGTTGGAGGGATGATGGAGTACAAATGGTAGGGCACGAAATCACGATCAAGTTCAAAATCCGATGGTGTAAGTTCGATAGGAGAAGGGACATACACAAATATGGAAATATTTTGAAATGGACAATAAGAGGAAGTTAAAAGATCTCCAAATTTTTAGAGGGGGCACTTGCCCCACCTCTAAACAACATAGGTCCACCCTTGCTATTGACCCATACTCACGTTTGAATTAATGCATATTCAAAGATTTACAAAAAAAGATCAAATTCAAAAAAATCGGAGTTCATAAGTGAAACTTGGATTTTGGGTCCACATTGTATATTGTATATATTTAGTAACTTGAACTCATTATTTTATGTACATCAACTCTTTTTATTCTGTTTATTTTTCATTTGATTTCTTTGAATTTTTAATAAAATATGAAAAAAATTAAAATCTAAAATGACTTAAAAATCAAAGAAATCAAAGTATTATGAGTCTAAATATATGGTTTGTACATAAGTCAAGTCCCTTGGATTTTTTTATTTCGGTTATCATTAAAAATCCCAACAAAATAGATTAAATCATAAATATTTATCTTTAATTTATATATTTTATCTTGATTTTTTTATTAAAATTCACAAAAAATGTAAAACATTAAAATACATCATTTTATGTACATTAAAATACATCATTTTATGCACATAGAATACCACCAAAAATTTCACTATGTGCATATGACTTCTTTTGGTTTTGGTCCATTCATGCAAGTTGTAATTGAGATGAAGAGCTTTCATAAATAGCACTTTTTAATTTGATCCTTTTCCTATTTTATTTAGATTTTTCTTTAATTTTTCTTTTTGAATTTTCTGGGAGCGACATGTGTCCACTCCTGGAGCTGCAACGTGTCGCCCCCTTTACCTCCAGCCGCCTTTTATCTCAGTTGTTGGATGAAGCACCTTTCATCCAATGGTCTAGATTAGTTCTTTATTTTTATTTTTTTTATTTCTTTTGATTTCTATTCTTTTAATGTCCTTCACACGTGACA